>NTHP01000678.1:200672-216986 GCA_003416845.1 Oplegnathus fasciatus
TAGTTTACTACTTAATTGAATGGTTCTGTATGTTTTTTGTATTCCACCAACCTGCAACAGTACTTCAAATGCTAGTGTTAATTTGTAAAATGATGTTTCCCACTTTTCCTGCGTCTGTGGAGGATCAGTTTTTCTTGGCTTCCTCACCCTGCTAAAATGAGTGATTTTAGTTTCAAGGTCAATGCAACTGACCTTGTTATGGCCTGTGTTGTTTAAACATAACTACAGTACCGCTGACTGGTATTCTGACGAAAAATAATAATATTCCTCATTTGTATATCTCCATATAGAAGCTCAGTTTGCAGGGAGAGGAATGTATCTAGAACGTGGCTGCTGGCTTTAAATACTTACATACTACACTGGCTTCTCTGTGTGAATTTGTGGTGTCAAACGACGGGATATACACATGTTTGCTATATATTGTGTCAGCATTAGCATACCAAAAGTGAGACTTGTGTGGAGAATGAAGGCTTAGTTGCAAGATTAAAACATCATAGTTCCCATAATGCTTTGTTTAAGGTGCTTTATAAACAAATTTGACTCACAGTTTTGGAAGTAGTATTCAATAGTAACCAAGTCAAATAAATGTAAACTTTCATCCATCACCCATCTGTGTGTCTCGCTCTTTTGATCTTATTGAGATTATTTAAATATCAGCATGAAAGTTTGTCAAAATCTGACTTTCTGTAAAAAATCTTTATTCTGAAAAACTGTTATTAGTTCTAACACTTGTCGCCATGGACTCATCAGTCATGTGCTCACTCTACAGAACACCAAGCTGACTGATGTGGGTCTTTCACCTACAGGTTCACTTTCAGTAACACCGGTCTGACCCTGATCGTTCTTTGGCTCCGACAAGCCAGGTACCGGGTCCAGTACTTCCTGAACTGCTCGTCCCGAAAGCCATAGATCACAGGGCTCATGAAACGGGGGATGATGTAGACGACCAGGAAGAAGATGTAACGAATCTCCAGACTTAAGCGGGGGAAGAGGGAAATGAGAGCAGCCTGAAGGGAAGGAACCACAAAGGCAAGCATGCACAGCAGTAGCTGAAACAAAAGAGAAATCTTAATAGTTATGATGATTCAAATATCCAACATTTACAATATTTACAACAAACAGTAAACAGGTATGATTCTCAGGTCGCTGAGGTCTTTCAACTTGTACAAACATGATGTTTAAGTAGCCTACAGAATTAAAACTTGCAAACAAAAGTATTGGGCATTAAAGTATTGATTGCTGAGCTATCATATGCAGTTTGATTAAAATGCCAATATTTGTGTGATCCATTCAAGCTGAAAAACACCTGTTGAATCTAAAAGTGAAAAAATTAGTCCGTTAATCAGATGGAAAATTGATCAGTCTTTATTTATGAAGCTAATATGCCAAACATTCTCTAGTTCCAGCTACTTAAATGTGAGGATTTTCTGTTTTTCTCTGTCTTTCTATTATTGTGAACTGAAAATCTGTGTTTTGGACTTTTGGTCAGACAAAACAAAAGGTTAGAAAGTGTCCATATTGCACATCTCAATAGGCCTTTCTCATGGTGGACGTTCTGACTTTTGAGTTGATTTCTGCATAGGAATACTCACCTGCACCCCATGAAGCAGCACAGTGTTCCTTGCTCTCTTCACGGAGGCCAGGCCCGTCGAGGCGGCTTGTGCTGTCAGCATGATCTTACAGTAGGTGTAGAGCAGCGTCAGAGCCACGAAGGACAGGTACACCCCGTCGAACGCACAGTTCTTGTAGTAGATGGACCGGTAGCGAAAGAGAAGCGGGTGGTCGCAAAAAATGGTGGTGTGGAAGAAACTTAGAGGCTCGTTGACGATGGTGATGAGTAGGTCGGTGATGGGTGGGGTGGCGGTGAGGATGAGGATGACACAGATGAGGAGGAGAGTGCGAGGGACGGTGCACATCTGGCTGTAGTGCAAGGGGAAGCAGATGGAGATGTAGCGCTCCACGGCCATGCCGGCCAGGATGAGAGGGGTGGAGCGGGTGGTGAGGACCGCCGTCATGATCTGAGGGAACCAGAGGTGAATAATTTTTATTGGAGCTGTATATCTGTGTTCAGTTAGTTTTAAAATGTGTACTCATTGTAGTAAAGATACAGATTCATGTTCTTATACAAGGCCACTTTTAAAGTGCATGAACACATTAGTTGTTATTGGGGATCAAATCTGTGACTCCCTAGTTGTGGTAGTTTCCAACCTGGACTCCTAAAGGAGCCTTTTCCCCAACAGTAGTGTCTTTACACAACCCATGAAAGCAGCACTAGTTAATTCCTCTGTTTGTAATTCAGATGCTGTGTAGAAGGAAATCACACAGTCCAGGACAGGTGAGGCACAGAAGGATGTTGTGTTTAAGATACATCACTAGTTTGAGAAAACAGGTGTAGTAACAACTTACCAGAAAGCAGCAGACAGAGGCGTGGATCTTCCTGAAGATGTAGCTGACCACGTAAAGAGCTGTTACCAGGCTTAGCTGCAGAGCGTCGTTGATCACCATGTAAATGAACATGATGTACCGGGGGTTCTCATAGAAGAAACTAGGGTCAGAGATAAACAAGAGCTGAGACAGATGTGCACTTCTGTGTGTGAGTACTGTATGATTTAAAGAAGGAGCTGCAACTAATGATTATTCAAATGATCAATTAATATGCTTATTATTTTCTTGATTAATAGATTTTATTGACTTTTTTAAAAAGTGGGGATGTCATTGAATATCTTGTTTTGTTCAACCAACAGTCCAAACCCAAATATAGTCAGTTTAAATAATAAACTGTAAATCATCCTACAAACCCTCACACTGAAGAAAGTGGAACTGAGGGATCTTTGGTACTTTTGCTTGAAAAATTACTTAAACGATTATCTAAATTGTTGCAGAATAATTTGCTGTTAATCAACTCATTGATTAATCAACTAGTTGTTTCAGCTTTACATTACCGGATAGTGACCCTGAACAAAGTGGACTCAAAAGCTTATGTGCATGAGTAGAAAATTACTTTACGGGATGAGGTCAACTCTCCTGGGTGTGTCACAGATATGTTGACAAATAAGAGAAGTTTATGTCCCGCAGCCATGGAGAGGTTGATGGCAGAAAGTATACACTTAGAGCAACCAGTAAATGCATTTATACATGTTTCACTGTTTGTATCTATAGTAGGGATCATGTTTAAGATCGCATGATTGAACACACAGACAGAGTTCTGCATCAGTTATCATGTGTGTTCAGGGGAAATTTCACAATGTGACCAGAAGTATTGTGTGTTTCGCAGAGTCTACCTGTGCTGTAGGAAGGTGTGCACCATGCTGCCGTTGATGATGCTGAGGGCCAGCCATACCAGCATGGCCACTATGTTCTTGGTGAGAGCATTAGAGAAGCTGTCTTTAGACGCTGCCACAGTGCCCCCTGTCAGTGCAGAGCTGGTATTACTCATCAGCAGGTCCAGAGGGCCGGAGGAGGTGGAGTTAAGCATCACCAACATCTCCTCCTCACAATCTGAAGGAACACAGAAATGAAATCTAATGTTTTACAGACAAATACCAACAATTTAATTAATCAATTCGTGAATTGTTTAAGGGACGTATTCTACACCTAGTTTGATTTTAATTGGGTATTAAATACCAAACAATTTTAAAATGCTTTTAAATGTTTGTACACATCAGAGTACCAGGATTGTTTATATTATATTATACTTATATCCTCTGCAAGTGACACAAAAACATGCAGTATAAGGAACACAGATGAGGTTGAGTACATAAAATGCATGAAAGGCTGAAATTGACTGTTTTTTGTTATGGAGAAATTATAAAGCACAGCTATATCGATTTTATAATAATATAATTAAATATAATTCATAAATATATAGACTTCCTAACCCGTACACGCCTACGTCCACAGATATCCCATTCACACTTTGTCAGGAGTTCATGGCTCTCAGTGTTTTAAAATGAAGCTTTGAAATCTGCAAAGAAAACACATTTAATGTGAAATATCTACAATATATATAAGAACTTTTAAAGTGGCATTAAAAAATATTTTATTGTGGAATTTGCTCTCTGATGACTTGCGACCACAAACAAAGGATACAGTAAAATAATGTGTTTAATTCATTATTATAAAAAAAGTATAACAAAATCTAAACATCTTAGGCACCTTAACATAGTGGTGATGTGGGACTAGTTCATATTAAGTATTAGTATTAGAAATATTATTATACAACTCCTGTTACACAGCCATTTACAGTATAATGTAGTCTGTCATGAAAATGAGAAATGCATCAGACCAGAAAACACTCTTTATCGCATGACATCAAATTAACATGATTATCTAGTTTCATTGTTTAGCCTCAGATTCACATATTCTACACTTAAATATCTTTAGAATAAAAGCTTCAGTGTACGACATAAATCCTTTTTTAAACACATTGACTTTTAATAGCAACATCAATATCAGCTGTTTCCCAAAGCAAAGCAAAGAAAAGAAGTAATAATAAATGACACTATGTTCACAGACAGTAACCTGACAGACCTCTCTCACCTGCAGAGTCACTGACAGTGTCAGCGACCTCCTCTAGCAGCCCGTTGTCTCATATATATGTATATATATATATAATGATTTGTATGGATGCTTCTGTGTGTGTGTGTGTGTGTGTGTATTGATCAGGTCGTCATAGGGATAGGGTAAGGGTGATGTCACAGGTTATGTTATGGATCCATGTAATGAGCATTAGGTGACTCTAGATCCCCAAGGCAGTAAGGGGGACAGTAGAATGACAACATTAACATTAGTTATAACATTATTGTATCATTTGAGTTTAACTGAAGGCCAATATGCCGTCCATTTTTTTATTTCCTTCTGACATTTAGAAAATCTGACAATTCTGATTTGCATAGAAGTTGAGTTTCAGTCATGAAAGATTATTTTGTCTTTTGTCTTTTGTACGTGTCCACTATAATTTTAGCCAATGATGAAGCTGATGGGTCTGTGTGGTAAAACAGAGGATCTCAGAGTGTGACACTCTGTCTCCAGCACATTTCCTTGTGATTTGTACACTAGCAAATGACATAAATAGGGATGTTAATGCTCAATTGATAATTTATTAATTAAAGTAAATAAATAAATAAATAAAAAAGTTAACCTTCCGTGATAGACATGTTGTGCAGCTGTTAGAAAATGTTTGTGCCACTAGGTGGTGTTGTCTTCTGTTTAAGATGGAGATCTGTGTGTGTGTGCCTCTCCTGAGTAACAAGTTGGCATGTGTCTGATATCTGCAGTGTATTCCTACACACTGTGTACAGATAGAGACTGTAGGGCTGCACTGTATATTCTATACTGACCAATATTAGTTTATTGCAGATATATTGTGTCAGTGCATGTGTTGGCTGATAAGTAACAAGAAACGGAAGTACATAAAATGCCAAAATATTATTTTAGATAAATATTAATTTAGAAACAGTGTCACCGTTAAACATCCTGCTGTATTTATGTTGTTGAAAAATATTGTTGGGATATATTGGATTTTTTTAAAATCCAGTATCGATCGTGTTATAATCACAAACTTGGAGGGTCTGTTAGCCACCCACCCCGATGTTAATGCTGTCATCAAACTGTCAGCTCACAGTAGCTCCATTCCTGTTAGGGTTAGGGAATTATTTGTTGCCGTGACTACAGCTTATCTTACAATTTAATCATCATCAATTAGATGAAATGAGATTTTCTCAGTTGCCTCTGTTGCTTTATTGTAGCAAATGCACATATAAAATACATAAATCCTTTTTTACTGCCACTTGCCAGGCTGCCGTTTTCATACACTTTATTGTGACACTATAAACGGAATAATTATTATTTTTTTCACAATAATCCACGATAACATTAAAATCAAAAGGTCTGCTTCATGAAAGAGTGACCACCTTTATCCAAACCCTCAATCTGTCATCTTTTGTCCAGAGGGGCCACTGTCTGCGGTTTGACCCTGCACCTGTTGCTCAGAAGGTACATCTTGAGGTACTTCCTGAACTTTTTGTCTCTGACACCGTAGATTACTGGGCTCAGGAAGCGGGGCAGGATGTAGACGATCAGGTAGTTGGCATATCTGATTTCTAGGATTCGGCCAGGGAAGATTAGATGCAGAACGATCTCGACACTAGGGGAGATGTAGGAGAGCATGCACATGGCCAGCTGGGCCCCGTGGAGCAGGATGGTGTTCCTGGCTCTCTGGGCTGACATCTTCTCTGTGGAGAGGGCCCTGGCTGCAAACAGGATCCTCAAGTAGGTGAAGACCAGAGTAAGAAACACACAGGAGAAGTATATGATATCAAAGACTTGTCTTTTGTATGCCAGGATCGGGTCTTTGAACACATTCTCGCGTAAGCAGAACACAGACTCATGAAAGAAGCTCAGGGACTCCGTTGCTAGCGTCACAAATAGATCCGTAATATCTGGAGTCACACATATAAACCAAATCAACCCTATGAAAATGTAAGTCCTTCTCACTGTGCAGATTTGGGGGTGGCGTAAAGGCTCACATATGGCAATATAGCGCTCTATGGCCATGCTGGCTAAGTTGACCGGGGTGTTTCTGGTGGTGAAGACCGCCACCAGGATAAAGAAGCAGCAGAAAGAGACGTTGATTTTGTAGAAGATGTAGCTGAGGACAAACAGTGTGATCGTGACGGTCAGCTGGATGGCATCATTGATCACCATGTGGATGAAGAGGATGTAACGAGGGTCTTCATAAAAAGTCTGGAGGAAGACAAAGGAGTGAAAAAATGTAGTGATGCAGTTAGTTAAAGGATATAATACAACAGTTTAAGAAGGAAAGAGAGAGGGGAGAGTCAGCTGAGTGGTGGAGGAAAGCCTGGATGGCATCATTAACCATCCTGAAAATTAATTATTGATTGTTGTATAATATTAATTGTTGATCAACTTGTTGTGTTGATAAGAACGTGAATGAAGTGTAATATCTGATGAAGCACATCTGCCAATCTGCCAGTGATTTTCTTGATTAATCAATTAATTGTTTGGTCTATAAAACATTAGAAAATAGGAAAAAATGTCCATCACTATTTCCACTTCAAGGTGATATCTTCAAATTACTTTTTTTTTTAAAAATTTGTCTGAATAATAGTCCAAAACCCAAAGATATTCAGTTTACTATGATTGGATTGATTAGTAGGACTGGGTGTTACAATCCCTGAAGTTTCTGTACTACAGTTGACTTGAGTGGGGTTGTTCTTGGAGATGACCATTCCGACACATCTTCAGTTGTGTACCTCCACATCACTGGGTGTTTCGGCCTTTTACCACGAGACACCCTCAGCCGAGGCAGGTCCACCGCAGGGTGATCAGACCCGGGCGTGTGTCTTATGGTTAGCCTTCAGATGGACACTTGGCAGCTCAGACAGCATCTCTTCTTTTCAGCCGCAGCCAGTGACTGCTCCTTTCAGCGGCACTGGAGAGTTCTCTGACTCCTGCAAGGTTGGAGTCTCTCAGCCTTTCCCGTTCGTATGCCTCGTCCACAGCATCCTCCCAGGGGACCGTCAGCTCAATGGTGAAGACGCGCCGGTAGGAGTTGGACCAGAGAACGAGGTCTGGTCGCAGGTTGGTTGTTGCGATTTCAGGAGGGAAGGCGAGTCTCTGGCCTAGGTCGACACGCATTTCCCAGCCCCTGGCTGCGTTCTATAATGTAAGACCAGGAAAGACCCTTTTGCTTGAAAAATGATGATCGATTATCATCAGTGGCCGATTACTTTTCTGCCAGTTGAGTAATCGATGAATTGACTGATCTTATCAGCTTTAAAGTGGAGTGAGACAGTGAGTCAGAGGTGATTGGCCACGTTTACATGCACAGAGTGACAAAAACAAATCTATTCATTATTTCAGCAGCTCCTTGGCATTTTCTTACTGAAAGCATATAAGCAGGACATGAATCTAAATGTACAGTATATAAGAAAGTAGTGTGTGTGTTGGTACTGCTGCCCTTTTTTAACCTATACTGCTATTATTTTTTTTACATTGTGTTCTCATAACTCCTTCTGTTTTACTGTGAATAAGCTGAGCGACTGCAGGTGTATCTACTGGGCCACCTGGCTGCCTGAGAATCATAGGGCTGCAACTAGTTTAATTTAAATATTGGTTATTGTTTGATTAAGAGATTCTTTTTTCAGTCTCAGAAAACAGAGAAAAATCCACGAGTCCATGGTGACACCTTTTTAAATTGCTTTTTCAAGTATAAATTGAAAAGATGGAATTTCAATGAAATGAACAGTGATGAAAAACAGCAAATATTTATACGTGAGAAGCTGAAATAAGCAAGTGTTTGTGCTTTATAAATGGCGGAATGATTAATCATCAAAATTGCTGTTGGTTAATGTTCTGCTGATTTACTAATCGATTAATTGTTTCAGCACTAAGGTGTCACACATGGCCATGGCTCTGTGTGTGTGTGTGTGTGTGTGTGTGTGTACCTGGTGTCTAAAAAAGGTGGCCACCAAGGTGCCATTGATGTAACTGAGGATGAGCCAGACCACAACAACAATCAGGTTCTTCACAAATGCGGTGGTGAAGGTATCTCTGACGAGCATGAACTGATCCAGCAATAGAGGGAGCCAAAGAGAAAGAAATAGAAATTACTTTCAAATACAACAAATCGTCATTTATCTTATTCCATCACTGTGTTTCTATCAGCTGACCCCTGTGACCTCTTTGAAATTTACACTTGAAAAGGTAGAAAAATGCACAAGATATGATATTTGGTTTATGTCCACTAACAGGCATGTAAGCCTTCCTTTTTTTTCTCACCACAAAGCCACGTTGATGAAATTCTTACACATCAGCTCATGTGCATAGACAACACGTTTCTGCGAATATGAGCTGTGAATATGAGCAGTAAGGGGTGGAAAAGGATGTTAAGACTGTCCTATATGTGCAACTACATGAAACAGTTCAGAAAGACGTTTACTGTAGGTTCATTTTCAAGCAAACAACGCTTTTATCTATTATCACATTTATCACAATCAGGAGATAGAACATGTACGTGACAGTAATCTGGAACAGGACACAAAATGAGTTCTCTAAATATTTTGGGAAAGAGGTACCAGGACCAGGCTATAATCCAGTTGTGAAGTCAATAATTCATGTAAAGGGGTTGTGATTAGATATTGGTTGAATGTTAGAGTCTTTCAGTTTGGCACCAGCAGGAACTGATGATTCTTTTCATAATTTATATATATATATTTTAGATATGAACACAATTAAATGGCGACATATTTAACTTGACTATTAACCAACTGACTATTTCTTGTTGTTGCTTTAGTCTTGATAAGAATTAAAGGGCTTATGTGCACGCGCTGCGTTCACTAAACAGACAACTTGCAGTAGCAGATTTTTGATAATTGCAATAAAGACATTTACACTAAAATAGTGTAGCAATACAACAGTACAAGCAAATCAAAAAGAGTTTTACTTTTTCATTGATGTAAAGATTCATTTCAAAAACGTGGCAGGAAAACAATTGTTTCAACAAACCTGATTAGGAAATGTCATGTTGCCTCCCAGCTGACCCACTGATGAGCTCATACTTCACACAGAGAGAGGGAGAGAGAGAGAGAGAGACTGCTTTGACTGCATATTTGAGAACTAAAAAAACATGTAGAATGACGCCTGTTTTTGTTCCTTTTTATTTTACAGTAAACAATAAGATTTTACCCTAAAATGCTGTGAAAAAATGCTGCTATCATCTCTACGTTACATACAGCAGAGACCTGAAGCTGCAGACACTGAACACTGAAGTTCACCTTGTGTGTTAAAAACAGATGAAAACGTTTCCTAAATACTTTGCTCAAATGTTGTAAACCACAAAAAATTGGTTTCCTGCTTAAATTAATTTTCATGACATGCAGCGTTATTCCCCTTTTCACCTTCAGACATAATGTTAAAACATGTATTAGTGTTGATTATTTCATTTATCTTAACAAAGTCTGGTGCATTAAAGCTTTTAAATTGTACTTAATAGCATTATTTATCTCGAGCAGTGTATTATAAAACATTTAACTTTTGCAAAGCTCAGTCAGCTGCTGAAACGTTGCTGTATTTTTCACAAATGATCACAATGTTACACAATGTCTAAAACTCTCAGTACAAAAGTATCATTAGAAACTGAATCTGTACTGCAAACACAAATACAGCAGTGTTAGCAGCCTCAGATAAACACAGACTGCAGGATTTTACTCAAATCACTATCAGGCTAAATATTACATTACATGTCTATTCCTTCAAATGAAAGAGCATTTACTAATACAAACAGCGTTCAGTTGCATTTAAAACATGTCAATATATTTAAGTTTTGATTTAAAATGTAAATATTTGGATGGAATAACTGCCAACATGCGAACAAACACATTGTAATACTGTTAAGTTAAATGTTAAAGACTTCAGTCAGGAACTGCCTCACCAACATCTCTGTCCTGATCCACCTACCTGAGTCCAGGTCAGACACACAGAAGGCAGACAGCTCGACAGATGAGCCTTTATAAACACTTTGAAACTGAATGTAATTAATTTTCTTCATCATCCTCCTTAGTGCTGATCAGAGAAGAGAAAAACATGAAGATGATGACAGTTAATGTCGCTCATGTGGATGAGAGTGAGGTCAAAGCGTTTTCATCCTGTTATGTGACTTTTCTTTTATTCACACTTTTACACCATTGATTTGAACTGACTGAGGTCCAAGTAGTGATGAGTGCACTGTGGCATCCTCTGACATAATTGTTGACAAATGTCCATCACAGTCTTCTCAAAGATATTCAGTTAATGATCACATGAGACTAAGGGCGCTCTGATCAGGATTTTTGGGGCTGATTGCAGGAAGTAGCATCGATCACCGATCACAGGTTCTATTTATCGTGTAGCTTTATTTATTTATTTATTTAACTACTCTTAACAACATTGTATATTAAGTATTAAAAATAAGAGATGAGAAAGTATCATGAATTGAAAACTGTTTATTTTTTGGCAGGCAACATGTGCAACATATTCCTCTCTCTCTCTTAGAGACGTAACTTAAAGCATAGCAGCCTGCACTCGGTTAGTGGGAGCAGCTTAGAGCTTAAGATTTATATCGCTTTCCTGTGGAGTAAAATAAATAACATTTTATAAAATGAAAATTACAACAAATGCTTAATGTGAATATGAGCATATGACTTCCATTATTTTGGCCGATATATTGGCTGTAGGGTTGCTGTGGTGGCAATGTCTCTGTTACCGACAGCTGAGTGGGTGGCGACTGAGTTGCTAAGTGGTCCTGCTCTCTCTCTGCCTTAGTGCTAACTAGCTTTGAAACCCGTCATATCCCTTCACCTGACAAACCGTCAAATGTCTGATGAGGTTCGTGGTGTTTAGCGGCGCATAGAGAAATTGTGTCACGTGTTTTGCGTCATCTGATTGGCTCTTCTGATCGGCCTTTATAGAGATCACCGATCAAACTTAGAACGTGTGGATGGAACTTAATGATTTAAATGTCATTTAACCGACTCCCTCGAGTGCAGTGCAAGAGAGTGTACAGAAAGAGAACTGTGTCCTTTGAGTGTCTTTTTAAAGGGGTTGAAATAATTACATTAAGGCTACAACCAACTTAATCTCCTAATCAATTCTGAATTTAGTCTGTACGTCAAAAAATGGTGAAAAATTCACATCACAATGTCCCAGAGTCCAAGGTGATCTTCAAATAGCTTGTTTTGTCTGACCAACAGTTCAAAACCCAAAGATATTCAGTCTACTGATATAAAACAGAGAAACGCTGCAAACGCTGCATGTCTGAGAGGCTGGAATCAGTAAATGTTTGGTATTTTTGATAAATCATTTATATGATTGATCTGTTTTGAAAATTGTCTTTTAAAAACAAAGGAAATATGAACATGAATTAACATTAACATTGATGTTTTTAGTTTTTCTTAGTTTAGCGTCTTGCAGGGATTTTGTCATGAACCAAAGTATTGGACAAATAGAAACTGTGACTTGATCATGGTGCTAAATGAAAATACCAAATTATTACAAAGTTATTACAATTGTTCTTGTGGGGAGAGGGATCTTCTGGCTGCTGAGACGATTCACCCTGAAACAAACATGTCAACGTCCTTGTGGCGCTTTAGAGGAAAAGTCAAGAGATCACCAAGTCATCAGGATTATAATACAACAGCAATGTTTAGAGAGCCTGCACCATCCCTACAATAGAGAATACATTTTGTTATTGCAAACAAGTGTTTTGATAATTTTGTTGCACTTCTGGCACCGAGCATTGTCAGCCCGAGTAAAACATAACCGTGGTCTCTGCTCTGACGTTACGCTGCTGCCTGGTGTGTGTGTGTGTGTGTGTGTGTGTGTGTGTGTGTGTGTGTGTGTGTGTGTCATTAACTTCACTAAAACTAAGTGTTCTGACAGAAGACTTGACCTTCAATTAATCCCCATTCAGAACCGGTTTAAAAGTGGCGTCTTTAGTCCGCAGTCAACGTGAACAGGTTCTGTATTATCACACGTAATTCTAGGTTGAAATTCCATTGTCGGGACAATAAGAATAACTGAACTCTCTTATTCATCAACCGCCGGTATATTATGCATCCCTAATTAGAATTCATCCTCTGGGGACCTTACACGTCTGTACAAAATCTCCTTAGTTTGTCTTCGAGGGGAGCATACTGATTTAAAGTCTTGTTTGTTTGTTTGTTTGTTTTTACATATGAGCTATGCTTGTGTGGTAAGTCTTGTTTATTCGGAGAGGGTTTATTTTAATAATTGATGTGAATGTTTTGATTAAGTAATCCCAAATCAATCAGCCTCTGCTCACCATAGTTGCTGTCATGATGGTTTTACGTCTAAAAAATATTCTATACAAAACGCTTCTTACATCTTTTTTTGACTAATCTCAGTGACCATATTTGAGAAGAAACCTGAAAATATAAAAAAACCATTTTAGTATTAATTGAAATGTATTTGTGGTACTCATTAGTACCCTTATATTTTAAATACTATCGCTACTGCAACATAAACAAAAAGAAAAAACAAAACCACAATAATTTAAAGCACAAATGATGATGATACATACTGTTGTAGAGATAAATGATTATTTATTTATCTATAATCTACATGTAGTGTTCTCACTGCAGTTTTATAGTAGGCCTCATGTTTGACATGGTGACAGTTTCTGGGTGGTTGCTTATGCTCACTTTACAAAGCAGGTACCTTCTCACATATCTCCTGAAGGTCTGGTCTCGTAGTCCGTAGACGATGGGACTAACAAACCGTGGCAGGATCTGGACAATGACATAGGTGGCAAAGCGTACGGCCAGGTATTGTTTGGGCAATAAGTAGAGCAGACATTGTTCAAACATGGGACTCATGTAAGTCAGCATGCATAACAGCAACTGAAAACCATGTAGGAGAATAGTGTTTCTGGCTTTTTTAATGCCTGCAGTTGCTTCCTTGGCAGCAAACAGAATCCTGAAGTAAGTGTAGAAGAGTGTGAGCCAAACCAGAACAAGACAAACAATGTGTGAAGCGTCCCGCTTCTTCAGGCTGTAAGAGCTTCTGAACACGTAATCTCTGGCACAAAACAATTTAGAGTGAAAAAACTGCAGCGGCTCTGTGGCCAGAAGGATGAAGAGATCTGGTAGGATAGAGAACGCGCTCGCAACCCAGATTAAACCAATCAGGATATAGGTTTTCTTGACAGTACAGATCTGCCCGTGACGGAGGGGAATGCAGATGGCGATGTAGCACTCCACTGCCATGCCAGCCAGATTGAGTGGTGTGTTGAGGGTGGTGAGGATGGTAATGATCAGCAGGATGAGGCAGAAGGATACGCTGATTGTGTGGAGGGCGTAGCTGATGATGTGGAGAAGAGTTGACAGGGCCAGCTGCATCATGTCATTCATCACCAGGTGGATGAACAGAATGTAACGAGGGTTTGAGCTGAAGATCTGGAGGATAAAATTAGCATTGATAGAGTAGTATTAATATTGTAGATGATTTAGTTAATTATAACTAAGTCATGTGTTGTTTTTTCAAACTCTTTTTGCTGCTTTCATTTTCTTTTCAAGCTTTTGTTTCCGCAAAAGAGCAATAAAGGAAACATCGACCTCATAACTTCAAAATATTTGAATTACTTGCTAATGATTATAACAAATTCACTCCAAATAAATGGCCAATAGATGAAAGCTACCATGCCTTTCAGATATTTTCTGTAAATTAAATTAATATCTGATAACATCCGGCCTATATGATAAGAAAGAAAATCAGATTTAAAGTCATGTTTTCACAGAATATGACTGAATGATGCATACAAATAGAGAACATATAAACATTAGAGGCAGGGGCCAAAACCAGATGATATTATCTATCTGGTGCTAATGCATGTACTTTTACCTTGGAGTGACATTTTGTCTTGACTTTTTTGCAAGCTAATCTTTTACTTCAGGTTGATAAAATTCTTGTTTCTTTTATAACTTTTATAATTAAAATAGGCCATGGTGCATCAGTTACTCATGAACTGATTTGTTAAAGCTGTGAAAACAATGTACATGAATTTCAAAATGTAACACCTGTTTGCTTAAAGCCGAGTGGGAAAGAAGAGAAAGGCAGAGATGTTTGGATTCACCTCTTCTATTTGCACATATATACTCCAAAAGGCACATTTCAGACCTGATGCTTTCTGAAGGTGTGGACCAGAGCACCGTTGATGTAGTTAATGGAGATGCAGAGGGCTGTGACAATCACATTCTTGGTCACAGCTGTGGTGAAGGTGTCCCGCTGATTCCCAGTTACAGTTGAAGTGCCGTTGACGGATGAAAAATTCATGTCTAAAATGGCAGAATCCTTCCTGTCTGAAATAAGTGTAGATAATTTTCTAGATTAGTGCCCTCCAGTGTTTAAAAATAATGTATGACTATAAAAGATTAAAAATAGAATAAGGCAAGCTCTGACAATCTGACGATAACAAATGTGCCATAAGACGCACAGGAATAAATCATTCTCCTTTAAATCTACATTTCTGTAAAATACAATTAGAAATTCCCTGCCTCTTTCTGGCTACATCCCAAACTGTTGAACTTATTCTAAAACTTAATAAGCTATGTCAGAGCGGATGGTCCAGCTGGACCCAGTGTTTGCTTTGTGTGAGGTAACAGTTGAGCACAATCCCCTTAGAGGAACCACTACAACAGTAGGAGGACAATTGTCCTGAATATTATAGGCAAGTATTACAGAAAATACTCGTCATTACACTCAGTCCATTTGTACCCAGAGTGACAGAAGCGGTAAATCAGAAATATCTGTTGATAATGAATCTAAATCACAGAAGAAATACATGATACATAATACACAGTACTATAACATAATGATATACACAATAACAGTGAACATCAGTCAAATGCAATACAAGCAGTAAGCATGATTGGACTGTACCTACCCAGCAGGACGTCACATAACACTGGTCTGCTGTGGGTGTTGATGAAAGGAGTTTATATACGTTGATCGAAGGCATTTGGGATTATGTTGGCCCATACTGTGTGTGTGTTCATGTTGGCATGTGTGTGTTTTAAAGGGATAGTTTCACATTTTGGGAAATACAATCATTTGGTTTCTTTCCGAGAATGAGATGAGGATTAATATCAATCAAATGTTTGTGCCTTAAGTACAGGCGTGGAGCCAGGATGTGGTTAGCTTACCATAACGACTGGAAGCAGTAGGAAACTTCTACTCGGCCAAAATACGCCTATTAACACCTCTAAACCTGACTAATGAAAACACTGGATCTGGTTTGTTATGCAGCCGGGTACAGTGACTGTGTGCCGCTGCCTGGAGTCCTGTCGGGCTTGTGCAGAGAGCTGTGCTAAAACCTGTGCTCACTTAGTGTATCTGGCAACCTGCGCTGTAACTGGAGACACACCAGTGTTTGGCAATTGAATAAAGAAATTAATTGACTTTTTTACAGCATGGAGTATGGATGAAACAAAAAAGGCACAACATGTTAGCCAGTGAGCTTCAGAGGTGCCGGTAGATGTATTTTTCCACTATGCACAGAGCCATGCTAGCTGTTTCCTTCTGTTTAAAGTCTTTATGCTAAGCTAAGCTAACCTCGTCCAGACTCTGTACTAAAAAGTGAATACATTTTCCAAAATGTTGAACTATTCCATTAATCATATTGTGGGAGAAAAATCTTCGCTTGGGCCAGATGAGCTTGGATCTTCCACCACACTACTCGTGAAAAACAACACTAAGTCTTCAAAGTCTGGTATATCATAGATTTATTGAACAAAAGAA
>NTHP01000678.1:227266-239306 GCA_003416845.1 Oplegnathus fasciatus
CTGTTTCACAAGTTAGCAGAACTTCCAAAAACTCTGTCTTTCAACTAGAGTCTGAAAGATAAATGTTTGTAAATGTGTTAGTTTGATTTCTGTTTGCATACATGAAGAAATCTGTGTTTCAGAGTCAGAAGGATTCATACAGTTTATAATGAGAGGGAAACACGTGGTGATGCAAAGCTAACTGACTGATTTAGTCAGATGTCATCAGAATAACGTTTCATAATTTGAGAGCTGTTGTGGTATTTTAGTGAAATGTAATAAAATCTTTACATGTTATCAATAAATGTGATAAATGATCAGGATGTTGTTTGTTCTGTGGCTGTAATGAACTCTGCAGCCTGTAGGGGGCACTGACAGCCGACAGCAGACTGTTACACACTTCAGCTGTCTGTCGACTCTCTGACTCTCCATTAGTCTTGTTATTGTGCAAGAAGACGGCGCCTTCACTCCTACTTCCTGTCTGGAGCCACTAACCACACACACGCACACGCACACACACGCAAACAAACACACACACACTGCAGCAAATCAAATCCTTATTACCATTATCTCTCATTCACAAACTTACATAAACAATTTTAGCTTCTTGTTTATAACCACATGCTGTTTATATATACACACACACACACACACACACACACACATTGTCTGACGCACACACTGTTACACACACACACACACATTGTAATGTCTGGGCGGTTGGTTTACTGCATTCCTCTGTAGCGGTCAGACAGTAATTACCGGCTTAACTGTCTGCTCTGTTCACACACACCCACACACACACACACACACACACACACACACACACACATATTATTTTATTATTTATAATTATTTATTATTTATATAGATACGTACAGTATCTGAGTCAGGTAGTAAGATTTAAGGTCTTATGTTTGTATATAAATGTGTGTTATTTAACGAAATCCTGTTCAGATCAGTTTAATCTGAATTTTGCCAGTTTCAGCCACTATGATCACAAAAACATTATCAACAATCAGCAAGTTATGTTAAATAAGTTCATGTTAAACTTTATTCTTCTAATCTATTTCAATTGATTCCCCAACCTGCAGTCTAAGGTTGCTAATGAGCTAAAGTGCTATATTAAAGGAACATTTCAGCATTTAGAGAAATCATCTTGTTTTCTGTCTCCAGTGTCCAGTACAGAGACAGATCCAGGATGTCTTTAGCATAGCTTAGCATGGAAGCATGGGGAAACTGCTAGCTCTTCTTTGTCATTATCAACACAGGCAGAATGTAATGCTAACATTAGTTAGCAAGCTAATGCTAATTTTAGATCATTTATTTTAGATAAATTATATTCTGACTTTGGTTGCTAATGAGCTAACATTTATTAGCTAAAGAGCTAAATAAAAATAATTATAACTTCTGTCACTGCTTACATACCAGCTGCCACTTTAATTATTTACAGTGCACACACTTTAACTATCTGAAATATGAACGGCTTTCCTTGTTACAATTCAACTGACACTCCAACTGCTTTTATCTCTTAGTTTTCAAATTACATTTCTACTGTTTTCATCTCTTAAACTTCGACTGACACTTCAATTGCTTTTATGGCTTAGAGTTCAGATACTTCAGTTGCTTTCAGCTCTTACTCTTACTCAACTCAACTGTCTACAGGGCATAAACTTGCTTTTAGCTCTTGCACTTCAACTGACACTTTAACTCCTTTCAATACTTACACTTCAGGTAAGACTTAAAGTGTATAAAATTATTGACTACCAATAAAATAATAAAACACCACATATTAATAAATATGCAGAGATGTTTATCTCAACTCCTTCAGTACTTTAACTGACACTTCCACTACTGTTAGTGCTTCATCTCAAATTTCCTCCAGTTTTCACCTGTAAACTTACATTTCCTTCAGGTACATCTTGTACCGTCTAGTTCAGGTTGAGGTTTTTGGTATTTACTTAATAACTACAAAACAAAAAGTAAACAAAAAAAACTCTTTTTCTGTCTGTCTGTCTGTCTGTCTCAGGGCTGCCTGTCTCGCTACCTGTCTCTCCACACGGTGGACTGGTCTACCTGCTGCAGGATGACTCACGGTGTCACCAGAGGACTCGCCTTCCTGCACACTGAACTCTACAGAGGAGGTACCATCATCATGATTATTATTATTATTATTATTATTATTATTATTATTATTATTATAATTCATGAATGAATGGTCCTTTATTGTCATTATACTCATGTACAATGAAATTTCCCATGGCTTCTCCCCTTGTAGTTAAAAATAAAAACAAGTAAATAACAAGAAATAAGTAATAAAAACAAATAAATAAAAGCAGTGCCAGAGAAACAGCAGTAATGTTATCGCAGTATTTACACATTTACAGATTTACAACTTACAAAGATTGAGATGTTATAAATATTAATAAATAAATGCTGAAATAAATAAATTGTGTCTCTGAGGGTGAGGTTGTGTGTGTGCGTGTGTGTGCATGTCACAGTCCTTGTGTATATGTGCGCTCACAGTTCTTGTCGCCTGTTCTGTGGTTGGGCAGGGAGGGGTGTGATGGAGGCCACAGCTCTGGGGTGGAAACTGTTCTTCAGTATATTGGTGTGCGTTCTTATTGTCCTGAACCGTTTGCCGGACGGCAGCAGTTCAAACAGGGAGTGGCCAGGGTGTGTGGTGTCCCTGATGAGGCTGCTAGCCTTCTTCTTTAGTCAGCTGGAATAGATGGTGTCCAGACTTGGGAGCTCCATCCCGACAATGCGCTGGGCTGCCTTCACCACGCGAAGCAGGTCCTTGCGTTTGGCGGCTGTGCAGCTGCCATACCACACAGTAACGCAATTAGTTAGGTTGCTCTCGATGGTGCTCCTGTAGAAGTTTAGCAGCAGTTTCTGTGGAAGCTGGGCCTGTTTCAGCTTTCTGAGGAAGAAGAGTCTTTGTTGGGCCTTTTTAACCAAGTGAGAGGTGTTGGAGATCCATGTCAACTGGTCTGACACATTGACTCCAAGGTTTTCCACACTTTCCACTGTTTCTCCATGTATGTGGAGGGGGAGGTGGCCTCTCTCCTTTGTTTTCCTGTAGTCAATGACCATCTCCTTTGTCTTAGAGGTGTTGAGGACCAGGTTGTTGTCCCTGCACCACTCAGTCAGATGTTCCACCTCACGCCTGTAGGCCGTTTCCTCAGTGTCTGAGATCAGCCCGACTATTGTGGTGTCATGTGCAAATTTAATTATGGAGTTGGAGGTGTGGATGGGGGAGCAGTCATGGGCGAAGAGTGTGAAGAGCATAGGGCTCAGCACACAGCCCTGTGGGGTTCCTGTGTTTAGGATGAGGGTGGAGGAGGTATGTTTCCCGATTCTGACTTGCTGTGGTCGGTCTGTAAGGAAATCCATGACCCATGCGCACAGCGAAGAACCAAGGCCCAGACTGTCCAGTTTACTGACCAGTATGTGGGGGATAACAGTCGTGATGGCATCCTCTGTGGAGCGGTTTGCCTGGTATGCAAACTGGTGCTTATCCAGGTCAGGTGGGATGATGGTTCTGATGTGTGGAAGCACAAGTTTCTTTAAGCACTTCATGGCTACTGGTGTTAGCGCCACTGGGCACTTCAGACACTTCACCGATGATTTTTTGGGCACTGGAATGATGGTGGAGGATTTAAGGCATGTTGGAACAGCAGCTTGTTGTAAAGAGAGGTTGAATATTTTTGTAAACACCTCTGTAAGCTGATCGGCACATGCTTTCAGTACCCGGCCGGGCACTCCATCTGGGCCTGCCGCCTTGCTTGCATTAATTTTCTTCAGCGTTGTCCTCACCTGGTGGTGCTGTAGAACCAGTGTCGACTCTCCAGTAGCTGGGTTGGTGAGTGGAGCAGGCCCCACTCTCTGGATGTCGAAGCGGGCAAAGAACTGGTTCAGGACATCAGGCAGTTTGCCGTCATCACTGGGGAGTGGATTGCTGGTTTTATAGTCGGTCAGTGCCTTGATGCCATTCCACATGCTGCGGGGGTTGTTAAATTGATCCACAGTGCGCTGTCGGTATTTGCGCTTTGCATCCCTGATGCCTCTCTTGAGTTTCCCCCATGGTTCACTGTAGGCTTGTTTGTCACCTGACCTAAAAGCTGCATCCCGCTCCTTGAGTAATGTTCTCACATTGCTGTTTATCCACGGCTTTTGGTAAAGAAACACTTTTATTGTCCTTTGTGTTAACACATTTTCTGTGCAAAAGTTTATGTATCCCAGCACTGATGAAGTAAATGTTGTCTGCACAATGTAATGGCTATAGAATAATGACACCATCAGCGTTTAGACTGGCTCTCTATAAACCTCTGCTTTCTGTATGCAATTCTGTCTGCCACCGGGTACGATCTCCCTGGAAAATGAAGGCTCGATTTACGGCACACACTACGACATATGCTACGTTTTAGTTGCATTGAGTATACTGTCAACTAAACTGCTGGCCCATACAGCTTATTTGTACTCAGAACGAGTCGTTTATTGACTCCACAACAACATCGTAACATGAGCAGTACACAAAGTGCCGTCAACCAACCTCGCTCACTCACTACAGTTCGTCACAGCGTAGCTGCTTATTCTGGCTCCTTGATTGGCTACCTGGTATGTCAGTCTGCCTGTATTACCCAATACCTTGACATATACTACCTGAATCAACTTGTCTTTTGATTTCTAGAGGACTTTCTTCCCTACAGCCCTACAGCCATAGAATATATAGACGCGAAAATCACATCATTCGCGTTGCCCGGTGCGAATTCGCGTCAATTCGCATCTTTGCATTGACTTTGTATGGAATCCGGGAGAGAAGGTGTAAATCTCGCGCCAGGCCATACCCATATCCGCAGCAGGTCTCCAAGGTGACCAGCCTCTGGCATGTTAGCGTTTGGTGTGAATACGGCTTTACTCCCCCCTCCACCCCAACATCAGCTTCTGCTGTAGTTACTTGTTTGCGCGAAGCAATACTCAAACTATGTTATTACTCAATACAAAATTATGACAATTTCACTTCACCTCTTCAGTGAACATGGTTCTTTCTTCTCTCATATTTCCAAAGTGGTGTTAATCATTTTTTCACGGAAACAAACGCAGTGTGTCCTGTGTTGTTGGTAGTTGTTAGGCTCTGAGGAAAAAAGAGAGCGATCAGGTTGTCTTTGTCTTAAATCTTGTATGTCTTATTGTCTTTTTTTTTATTGCTATGGACCCTCTTGTGAGTCTGAAATAAAGTTGGAATTGAATTGTCTTTGCGACAGCGGTGCCAACAATAATGCCACTAGGAAACGCTGGGGCGGGGGGCTGAAAAGTTGTCTGTTTCCACTTAAAGCATTGATCGGATGTGGCCAGCAGATATCCTGAGAGACGCACACCATAGCAAAAAACAATAACAATGGAAACGCATCACAGCGAAGGTGTAAGAAGAAACACTGGGAAAGACGAGCTGTAGAGGGAACAGGCTGAGAGCCCAGGCCCACCATCTACCCCTGCCTTTTGAGAAAAAGATGGAGGGACTCAGGCCGAGGATCAGATTCCAACGAGGCATAAGAGACTGTAACATCCTCTGACTGACTGCAACACGACTCACCCCCAGGTGCCAGATCAAGCCATCCAACCATCGGAGTCCTTCTCTGTTTTCCGCTTGGACAGGATAAAATAATCTGGTCCACAGTGCACGTGTCTGTATCAAGATGAAAAACAATTGGTACAATATCAGAGACACTAAGGGCTTGTTTACACAGGATGTTTTTCAGCTGCGTCTTTCACTCATCTTCCCAAGCCTCTGACAATTAGGGCCATTTTTGGGGGATTCGAAGCTTTGGTGAGAAATACCGGCGAAGGATCGAAGCTTCGAGGGGTGAGGGACACGCGCATGTTTGTGGTTCATTTTGAAGGTTATGTAACCATTGTTCCTACGGTGGCAAGTTTACACATGTAAGGCAGTGGTCTGAATAAGTCGCTAGGTGTCACTGTCGCGCTTGCTATTCCACAGCGCATTTAGCAATTACTGCGTTTTGTTCCTTGCAGGACACCGTAGCGGTGAAACTTGTTCCATGTAGGACGCCATGTTGTTCAAAGTTTACTTTTCCATGCCCTGTAAGGAAAGCAGTATTAACGGCGGCCTGCATTACAATGAAATATCAGTGCTAAAACCACCCACTGAGTTAATTTGGTTATCCTTTCTGTTTATTTACATATCAGGCTACAGTTCGGCATGGGTCTGAGTATGCAGTGTGTTTTTTGACTGTTTTTACGTTTTAAACTGAAGTATGAGTAAAGTGTGGCGGCTAGCATGCTGTGTGCTTGTAGACGATTGATTCTGTGTAGATGGGGCAGGACGGAGCATTAGCTTGTCTGTTACTTATTATTTGATAATTTATTTTTATATTGGTTATTCTTCTCAGAGTGCTGTATTTGATTTGACTTGGCAGTAGGCCTAATCTTTATTTTAATATTATATGTATTATTTTTTTGTTTAATGCTAGATTACTGTTTGAGCATGTTAAGCTAAAAGTTTACTTTTCCATGCCCTGCAAGATGAGCAAGTGGCAGTGACAAGGACTGTTACTGTGAAACAAGCAATAAAGTGCAGCCAAGGTCCCGACCACAATCCTCTGAACAGTAGCTGGGAGACCTCTGGTTTCTTTAGGTTAATTCAATTGACTTTAGCCTAGCTTGTCAGTTAGCTGGTAACTAGCCTTTGCAGTCCAGGCAAACTCTGCTTTGAAGAAAAGTCGGGAGACGTCGTGGTAACGTTGCTTAAAACAGGTGCTTTATTCACTCGTTGCAGCGAACACAATACACGGCCCTTCTCACAGCCGCTTTACTTGAACCTGAGCTTATCTGGACACTTTCTACTGACTACTGTAACTTAACAACCCCATGGAAGCTTCACGGTGTCTGCAGCACATACCGGTACCTTTTCTACACACACAGGAGAGACTCACTTCCCATAACAAACCTGCCAGACTACGTCACATGCATACGTCACCCACAAGGCCACCTTCCTTAAAGGGGAAGGCTCGGCCGGTAACACATGTTACTCAATGCATGAGTTAATCCATCAGCACACTTAAAAAAAATGAATATCCGAATAACGAAATTGAAAACTGAATACCTACCCAACGAACGAATATCCGAATAGTCGAATATTTGGGTCCAGCCCTACTGGCAATACAGATAACGCTTCTATTTTAATCAATACAGCTGTCTACGCATGTATAATGCCATGCTTTACATGTGTGATTGCAACCCAAAGTATACTTTTACTCTTCTAGTCTATTTTCTCTGCTGCTATGCTAATGTGCTTCTTTCACTGCGCCGCCTGTATAGACAAGGTGTGAAACTCTCTTTCGCTCTTGCTTGTCTAACTTGACAATCTCATGTCGTCCATTCCCTGGGAATTCAATTTGGTCCTAATCTCCGCTGTGCACATTCCACTACAGATATGTGGTTCAGGAAGCTGTGTTGACAAGAGAAGTCAGACATTGGACTGCCCTTTACGAGGCTATGCTGTGTGAATGAAGGAACTAAAAAGTCTGAACACATTACACCTATTCTGAGCTCTCCCTGTGAAAACTAGAGTCGATTTTAAGATTTTGCTACTTGTATACAAAGCTCTAAATGGCCTTAAACCTCAGTATATAAAATATATGTTCATTACATACAAATCAGCAAGAGCTCTCAGGCCCACAGGCAGTGGTCTTTTAACCATCCCTCGTACTAACTCTAAAGCACGACTGTGTGATCAGGAAAGGCTAGATTGTCAAGAGGTGAGGGACTTGTTGCTCTGGTGCAAAGCCAACAACCTCTTACTGCAAAACCAGGGAGCTGTTTGTGGATTTTGGGAGGAAGCAGCAGAGGAACTACCCAGCCCTGAGAATCGACAGGACACCTGAGAAGGTGAGCACCTTCAGGTACTTGGAAGTCTACAAGTTGACCCGGATGTAGATCCCTATGCAGTTACCCATAATAACTATTCCAGGTGGCTAGTTTCTGTGTTTACTTTTGGTCAGATTCAGAGACAAGCGTTTGAAATGATTCATGTAAAAATCATGTTTATATTGAAAGCTGTAGAGGGCTGGCTCAGCTTGCCTCGATATACCTTGTTTCCCCGAATCTCTACACAATGGCCACATTCACGGCAAATACGCCAGGTTGAAATATATACCAGCATCACCAGAATATTCCTTTAGAAATTCAGAGTCTCTGGTGATCCTAAAGACCTTCTACTCTGGTGTTGTGGAAAGCATCCTAGTAATAATTCAATGAAGATTTTAGGAACAACAACATCAACAATAATAATAAGAGTATAATAATGAAGTCAGGAGTGTTTTTCTTTCAGCTTTTAGGCATGTTTCAAAAATCTATTTTACACATAACAATGGAAACATAGTCAAGTAATCAACACTTCTATGCAAAGAGCAAATCCAAACTGAAGACACGAGAGGCCAGACCACAAATAGCATGTGGTGCTGAAATTAGGTCTTTTAAACTTACTAAATGAAAAACAGATGAAAAATAAAACCACTTAATTTTGATTAAAGAATGTCATATCTGCTTAATTCAAACATAAATTCAATTAATATGCACCACCTAAAAGAGATATATTGTAGTGGAGGAGAATGCAGACAGCAAAGTAGCACTCTGCTGCCATAAAAGTCAGGTTCAGAGGAGTGTTTTGTATGGTGAAGATGGCCGACAAGATGAGGAGGCAACAGAAGGACATAGATTATGTGGAGGGTGTAAGTGAAGATGAAGAGAGAAATGTTGGTTTGTCACCAGGTGGATGAAAAGGATAAAGTAAGGATTCAACTTGAAGATCTGAATTGAACAGCAGAATCAGGGGTTAGATTGCAAATAATTGGTAGTTGCAGACCTAATGTCAGACATCCTGCCCATATTAAATCTGTAGGATACAGGTTGAAATTCAGTGAATTGACTCCATGTTTGACTAAAATTGACTGTATTTTTGTCACAAGGCTGAAGCTGCAGAGTAGTTGAGATTGAAGCCACAGTTTGATCAAGATGGCTAACTCAAACAAAAACATAAATGAGTCAGCGGTTTATTACTTTTCATGCGTTATTCGCCATCTATGAATGTATGTGCTATGATCTAGCACAGCAACACAATGATATAATGCAATGTAACAACAGCATGAAAGGCACAAATAATCTAACATCACCATCAGCAGATTATATCATCTGTAGCTAATTAACATTTATTCTTGAATTGTCATTAATGAAATTAGCTGTTGTCCTGTTAAAGTGCACTTTGCAAGACAGTGTTTGTACTCAGCTAAAAATAATCCAAAATACAAGATATTAAACTCATCATTAAAAAAATCATTTAAATAGTTACATCAAATACCAACAGATAAGAAAGAGCCAGAAGATAAAAGTGAGTCTCAAGAAGAGATTCAAAAGAGGATTTAAAAGAGTTTGCCTGCCTGAGATCCCCAGGCAGGGAGTTCCACAGTTGAGAGGTCCGGACAGCAGAGGTCCGGTCACCTTTAGTGACAAGATTTAAGAACCACAAGTAGGGCCCTGCTGGAGGATCTCAAACAGTGATCGGGCTCAGAGGGAGTTAGCAGATCACAGAGATACTGTAGGCAGAAGCCTGACCATTCAAGGTTTTAGAAATGAGCAGTAAAATCTTAAGATCAATTCTGAAACTCACAGGCAACTAGTGAAGGACAGCAAGGATTGGTGTGATGTGGTCGCTTCTCTTAGTACGTGTAAAAAGCCTGGCAGCAGTGTTTTCTATAAGTTAAGGTGCTTTTAGACAGGTGATGCAGTAAATTTACTGCAATGCTTGTGGTGTTTAATATAGTAGGAGGGCACAATTTAAATTTGTCAAACTGCAGCAAACTACAATGTTGTGTACTCAATGTGTACGAGTATACTTTCGCACTGAGAACTCATAATCTCTTTATCCTCTTTATCCTCCATCGTTTAAGATTGATCTGTGTAGTTTGTTTCTCTTCAGTCCATGGTTGGTGCTCGCTCTCACTGTACACAGCAGATACTTTTTCAAATGCTGTCTAAATGTCTTGTCTCGTAGGCCGTACACAACAGGACTGACTAACCTGGGTAGCATCTGGATGATGATGTAGCAAACAAAGAGTACCTGTAAATAATGTTTGGGAAACCAGTTAAACAGAGCCCTTTTTACTATATGGGCTACATAGGTTAGCATACACAACAGTAGCTGGAAGCCATGAAGCAGGATTGTATTTCGAGCCTTCTTTGCATCTCTATCAGCTGATTTAGCAGCTTTAGCTTCTTTAGCAGCTAAAAAGATCTTGAAGTAAGTGTAGAAGAGAGTGAACCAAACACCAATTAGGTAAATTATGTAGGAAACATCCCTCTTTTTCAAGTTTATAGGGTGTCGGAACAGATTATCCCTTTCACAAACTATTGTGGAATAAAATAGCTGTACAGGCTGTGTTGCCAGAATAATAAACACATCTGACAGGACTGAGACTGCACTCGTGGCCCAAATCCAACCAATCAGAATATATGTTCTTTTGATCGTACACAACTCATCGTGTCGCAGTGGTAAACAAACAGCGATGTAGCACTCCACCGCCATGACAGCTAAATTTAATGGCGTGTTGAGGGTGGTGAAGATAGCAAAAGTAATAATGAGGCAACAAAGGGAAGCATTAATTTTATAGAAAATATAACTGAAGACAACCAGGCTGATTGCTGTAGTAAGCTGGATCATATCGTTCACCACCAGGTGGATGAACAGGATGTAACGGGGATTCACATAAAATATCTGAAGGAGAGGGGAAGAAAAGAAAGGAATCAGTCAGTAATAACATCTCATCTTTCTGTTTTTTTCTTTAATCCATACATTCCTGTCTTCTACTTGATTAATTGATTGATTGATTTGTTTATTTGAGAGTCCTGCACCATATGGGGGGCCCAGCCCATATGGGTGTACAAGACATTATCTATGCCAGTGGACTGAGGAAGAAGGCCAGCAGCATTATCAGGGACAAACGGTTCAGAATCCATCACACCTCTCCAAAGACTGTGACACACACATACACCCACCCTCACCCTCAGAGACTGTTACCACAGACACAATTTACAAACACAAAAATTTAGCATCTTTTATATATTTATATTTATAAATTCTAAATGTGTAAATATTATGCTGCTATTACTGCTGTTTTCTGGTACTGCTTTTATTTGTTTGCCTTATTTTTAACTACATCGGGAGAAGCCAATGTGAAATTTCATTGTGCCCAAGTATAATGACAATAAAGATCATTCATTCATGCATTCCCTAGACAGCAATGACAAACACGTGCACGTGACAAATCATGATATACAGTTCTACAAATTCAAAAAGTTCAAAACATTCAATTTCCGTGACAGAAATGTCCTGTTATGATGGATACAGTGTTCTCTGTCTTAGTTGCCCCATTTTCTATAAATCTTGTCAAGACAACAATCTCTTTATTAATGTAAGAGCTTGTGCTGCTACCTATCTTGGCCAGGACTCCCTTGAAAAAGAGATTTTTAATCTCAATGGGGACCTATCCTCGTTAAATAAAGGTTAAATAAAAATAAGTAAATAAAACTATAGAGCCAACTCAACATATCACCTTGAGACAACAAAACAAATCAGCGTTCTTCAACTGATTTTTTTCCAAAAGATCATTCCTCAAGTCACTGTACTGTACACGGGGCAGTGGAACACAAAATGAAATTCATCCTCAACAACACCAAGATCACAAAAAACACATAAATGCTGCTCTTCATGAATACTTTTATATCCGCCTACCTCAACTGGTACCAGTTCATAAGGACCTCTCCCCTCTTTGTAAATTTAATTTACTACTAATAATGATGATAATAATGATAATTGCTAATTTGATAATAATTATCTTGAAAATATCAACAATAATAAAGCATTCTGACCTGGTGTTTTCTGAAGGTGTGAATCAGGATACCATTGATATAGTTGATGGTAAGGCCAAGAGCCAGAACAATCACATTTTTGGCCACAGCTGTGCTGGAAGACTCTTGATATCTC
>NTHP01000678.1:243731-255823 GCA_003416845.1 Oplegnathus fasciatus
GTCAGTTCCAGGTGAGGTTTGAGGAGGTTGTCCCAAAGCCAGTTTCAGATTAGCGAACTCTCTTTCACTATCAGAGGAGAAGTCTGGAAAAGTGGGCTTTGGTGCACCGTACAATGGGGGATGATGCATTCTGAAGCCTGGCGGTGTTACAGTTACTAGTGTTACTAGCACTGGGCCAGTCACTGGTGGAGCAGAGAAAAGAGTTTCAGGCAGTGAAGCTAACTAAGATATAGGAGCATAGTGAGGGGGAGTGTAACCTGATGATACAAGACCAGCGTCTTGTAACAGCTGCGGATTCGGCACAGTGGGATAGCCGTGGGGCACAGGAGGCGGCAGATGTAAAGATTCTGAAGCAGTTAACTGCTGTTGCACTTGAGGCGTTGAGGTCTGACCTGGAGCAGCATAAGGATGAGATGGTCCAATGGCCTGCGACTGTACGGGCCCTGAAGGGGCGAGGTGCTCCTGCCTGTCCTGAACTGGAGTTATCGTACCAGAGGAGATTGACGAATGGAGTGAGCCCCGATGCTGCTGAGGGGCTGGATGAATAGGTCTGAATCCAGCGTTACCGGATTAGGAGCTGGAGAACTGTGTGTCATTTCCTGATCGCCTATGGGATCGCTGTCTCCTCCCTGGGGGTGTAAACTCTCGTCTTTGGCTTAACCACTGTCTCCGGGGATGTATAATCGGCAGCCTGTCTCTCAATGTGAGGCTACGTGTCATGTGACTGGTTCATTGGCTCAGGATAGGAACGGGTTGATAAACTGGAGTTGTACAAGGACGGGTCACTGTGGGTGGTGGTCCTGGTGAGCATGATGTGCTCTACTGTGTATTGGCCGCTACAGGGCACCTATCAGAGAGGACAAGTCACCAGGTGGAGTTCAACTTCTTTACTTCGTCATAAAGTGGTAACATAATTACAGACGGTCATAAGCTGTACATATTGATAGTAGTTTTTGAAAATAAAACAAAGAAAAGGTACACTAATTATCAGGTACTGAAATAAATATACAGTTCTCATAAGAGAATGAGAATGAAAATAAGCATCTTTTCTCCTTCAATGATAAACATAATCACACATTAGCTACAGCTACAAGCATGCATGTAGACAGGCACAAGATGAAGTTAGCTAGCTAGCAACCAAATACCAATGAATTAGCAGCGTCACTCTTAAGTTGAGTATTAACATCCATCTTAGCCAAAAGAACCACAGGTAAGTACACTTAACATTCAGTATTCATAGTTACAAACTGAAACATCCGCTGTAACCATAACTACATATAGAGTCCAAACTCTGACTTGTGTCCAGGCAACTGCCGTAATATAAGGAAACACACGATGTTTCGACGAAGTCTCTGGGAGTTATAAAGCGTAACTTACGTAATCAACGACTTCAGCCTCAGATCAGGATGCCATTACTCCACTATATCTTTACACAGCAAATAGTTGTTTGCTGCTATATTAATGTTCTGAATGTCATATTTAGAACCTTTAATGATACAGTTGAGTGGCTCTCCTGTTGCTTTTGAAGGACAAAGACAGTAATTCCTATCTTAAAATGTTACATTTGTGAGAGAGAATGACTTTTGTATGAAAAATTTAAATTTTGGTACTGTTTGGTAACTTTTCAAATTCTAACCTTTTCAAGTTTCAATGAAGATTCTGGAAGAAAGTATAAGGAAGTTGGAGCCAACAAGAGCATCGATAATAATAATAATAAGAGTATATTAATGAAGTTAAGAGTGTGTTTGCCTTCAACGTTTAGACATGTTTCAGAAATCTGTTTTAAATATAACAATGTGAAGCCTATTTTAAGTCCTTTTCCTCTAATTTCCTCTAATAATCAATATCTCTATGCGAAGAGCAAATCCAAACTGAAGACACAATAGAGGCCAGACTGTGAACAGAACGTGGTGCTGAAATGAGGTCTTATAACCTTATGAATGAAATTTAATTAATACGCAATAACTAAAATAGATATATGTCTTAGAAATGATGACATTTCAATATTATTTTCTTTCAAGAATTTAATTGCAAAGAAAACATAGTGGCCGGTGTCGTGGAAATTGCCTGCAAACGCTCAACACACATAAAATAATACACAAAACACTGATTGGTTGAAAGTCAGATATTATTGTACAATAATATGAGACAGACCTTTTCACATCGAATGAGAAGTCAGAGGACAAGTATGGGTGTGTCTCACAAAGGAGACGCAGACCTTAATTTTTTATAGTTTTCTTGTAGACAAAGAATGCAAACATGATTGGGTCTTTGTTGCTCATGCGAAACAACCATCCATTCGAAAACTACCAGATTCTCAGAAGAGTCAGACATAAAGATATTATTATTATCGATATAGGTTAGACCTGAGCGTCTTACGAGGTGGTCACTTGAGACAATGCATATTCTGTGACATGTATGACTGGGCCTCTTTGCTGTTTGGCATACAGAAACAAATATAAATATAAAAACTGTTTTTTTCTACATTCTTCTTCAAACCTTAATGGGGAACCTGCTGGTTGTAAATAAATAAATAAAACAAATTAAGTCTGATTTTTCCAGATTGTGCTGAATTTAGGGTTAGTTTAGTTTTAATTACAGTGTAAGTTTAGCTCTAATCTGAACCACTGCACAGGCCATGACAGACACTAAACTTCTGAAGATCTGAATTGAACAGCAGAATTACAAATAATTGTTAGTTGCAGCCCTAATGTCAGATTTTGTCAGCAACAACAATATAATGCAATGTCATAACAGCATCAACAGTACAAATAAAAGCCCCCCTCGTGATTTATGATATTGGGCTTCAGAAATAAAAATTGACTTGACTTGAAATAATTTACAAGAAATGTACAAAAAAGGTAACGTTAGCAGGCCTCGCATTTTTAGCTGGTGCTGATCGTTGGATCAGTGGTTTAAATGGCAAACATCACCGTCAGCAGATTATATCATCTGTAGCTAATTAATATTTATTCTGGAATTGTCATTGATGAAATTAGCTGTTGTCCCGTTAAAGTTCTGGACTTTGCCAGACGGTGTCTGTACTTAGCCAAAGATAATTTATAGTCATGCTAGTGGCATATTGGCTCTATGGATGGTAATATCAACCAGTCTGTCGGCTGGTCCACCACTTTGGTCCAGACTAAAATATCTGATATTTGACAGGTTGCCATGAAATTTTGTACAGACATCCAGAATCCCCAGAGGATGAACCCTACGGACTTTGGTGATCCCCTGACATTTTCTGAAGCACCACCATGAGGTTCACTTAAGTGTGTTTTTTTTTGTGAAATGCCTTAACAACTATTGGATGGATTCCATGCAATATTCATATTCAACTTGCAAAAGTATGACGTGGAAACTTGCAGCCTGATGAATATTGGACCAGGATTGGCTTCCAAACTATTTTTAATGTCAAAAATATGTTTGTAGGCGCACCCCTTCAAATGGGATTTTCAATGAGCACATAGAAACTTTCCACTTTCAGCAGATGAATGTGAAAACAGCCTTCTAGTGTCAAACTCTGCACGTACATCATTCTGTATTGTGAAGCTCCAACATTTAACTCTAAGAGCAAGAAGAAAAACATATTTTTGAGTGGAGGTAATTTTAACATATATCCATTGTGCCCAGAGGATAAAACCTGATGACTGTGGTGATCTCCTGACTTTTCCTTTAGCATCAGATAAGGTTGACATTTTTTGGTTCGGAATGAAATGTCTACACAACTTTTGGATGGATTGCCATCCAAAAGGATTAACATGATCTAGTGGAGTTGGTAAAGAGTTAAGGTGCTTTCAGACAGGTGACAATTACTGTACTTTCACACTGAGAAGTCATAACCTCTTTGTCCTCGGTGGCATTCACACTTTGGAAGTGCATTGTTTAAGATTGATCTATCTAATTTGTTTCTCTTCAGTCCATGGTTTGATGCTCGCTCTCACTGTACACAGCAGATACTTTTTTAAATGCTGTCTAAATGTCTTGTCTCGTAGGCCGTAGACAATAGGACTGATAAACCTGGGGAGGATCTGGATGATGATATAGGAAAAAAAGAGTACCTGTAAATAATGTTTGGGAAACCAGTTAAACAGAGCCCTTTTTACTATATGGGCTACATAGGTTAGCATACACAACAGTAGCTGGAAGCCATGAAGCAGGATTGTATTTCGAGCCTTCTTTGCATCTCTATCAGCTGATTTAGCAGCTTTAGCTTCTTTAGCAGCTAAAAAGATCTTGAAGTAAGTGTAGAAGAGAGTGAACCAAACACCAGTTAGGTAAATTATGTGGGAAACATCCCTCTTTTTCAAATTTATAGGGTGTCGGAACAGATTATCCCTTTCACAAAAAATTGTGGAATAAAATAGTACAGGCTGTGTTGCCAGAATAATAAACACATCTGACAGGACTGAGACTGCACTCATGGCCCAAATCAAACCAATCAGAATATATGTTCTTTTGATTGTACACAACTCAGCGTGTCGCAGTGGTAAACAAACAGCGATGTAGCACTCCACTGCCATGACAGCTAAATTTAATGGAGTGTTGAAGCTGGTGAAGACAGCAAAGATAATCATGAGGCAACAAAGGGAAGCATGAATTTTATAGAAAATATAACTGAAGACAACCAGGCTGATTGCTGTAGTAAGCTGGATCATATCGTTCACCACCAGGTGGATGAATAGGATGTAACGGGGATTCACATAAAATATCTGTAAGAGAGGGGAAGAAAAGAAAGGAATCAGTCAGTAAAAAATTCTCATCTTTCTTTATTACTTTAATCCATCCATTTCTGTCTTGTACTTGATTAATGGATTTGTTTATTTGAGTGTCCTGCACCATATGGTGCCCAACTCATGTGGGCCTACAAGACACTAGACAGCAATAGCAAACAGGATGGCTACATGAAAAATCATAATATACATTTCCACAAATGTAAAAAGGACATTTGAAAACATTCAGTTTCCATGACAGAAATGTCCTATCATGATGGATGCGGTGTTCTCTGTCTTAGTTGCCAAGACAACAATCTCCTCATTAATGCAAGAGCTTGTGCTGCTGCCTATCTTGGCCAGGACTCCCTTGAAAAAGAGATTTTTAATCTCAATGGGGACCTAGTTAAATAAAGGTTAAATAAATAAATAAAAATAAAGAGCCAACTCAACATATCACCTTGAGACAACAAAACAAATTAGGGTTCTTCAACTGATTTTTTTTCCAACAGATGATTCCTCAAGTCACTGTACTGTACACGGGGCAGTGGAACACAAAATTAAATTCATCCTCAACAATACCAAGATCACAACAAACACATAAAAGCTGCTCTTCATGAATACCTTTATATCCACCTACCGCAACTGGTAGGGTACCAGTTCATAGGGTACATAGGGACCTCTGCCCTCTCTGTAAATTAAATTTTAGTCGAAGACCACAATCCGGTTGCCGCGGTGTTCTACTAATAATAATCACGGATAATTGAATAAAAATGATCTTGCTAATAGGAACAACAATGATTATGACAGTCATAACAAAAACAATAATAAAGCATTCTGACCTGGTGTTTTCTGAAGGTGTGAATCAGGATACCATTGATATAGTTGATGGTAAGGCCAAGAGCCAGAACAATCACATTTTTGGGCACAGCTGTGCTGAAAGACTCTCTTTGTCTTGGACCACTCGACACATTATAGCTATAAGATGTGGAATTCATTGAGTTGAATTGTGGAACCTGTGAGCGTCTGTTACAGAGGAACATTTAAAATTGTTTTAATGTTAGTTTAGATTCATACTGCTAATTTGAACTTTAATTTTTTTTCTTCTTAATATTAAAATATTCTTAATTTCAAATTTTCCTACAATTGGAGAAATACCTCAGTAACAATTCAAGGACTTACGTACAGAGAATAAAGTAAATCTACAACCTATCAACTCATCTTTACTTTTTGTAGGAAAAACATTCACCCTTAAATGAATTCATCCAAAAACATAGCTGTTATATTTGCAATACTGTAAATGGCATCATAAAAAAATACTGCATTAATACAGTGTGATAGCATCAAGGACTTTCCTACCTACCTGCATTATATGTGCACAGTGCAGTTCAAAAAGATTGCAATACTGTAAACAACATAATAATAAAATACTACATGAATACAGTGTGATATTATCAAAGGCTTTCCTACTTCAGATGGTATACTTCAGTCTCCACTTTCAGCAGTCATAAAATGAGTCCAAAATTAGTTTGGTGGCTTTATATTAAGCAGGATGATGCATGAGTCCTGCAGAATGTCAGAAATGATGTAATTGTGATATCCAGTTGTGTATGAGTTAAGAGGCATATAATGATTTCATAATGAATATAATGAAGAAATCTTCATTCCTAAGCCATGGGGGGTCCCTTTCAAGCCCCTTTCCACCGGGGAAGACGACCTGGAGTTACAAACAGGCTAAGAGCTCAGGACCACCACCCACCCCTGCCTAGTATCTTACTCGGAAATGTTCAGTCCTTTGAGGACAAGGTGGATGGTCTTAGGGTGAGGATCAGATTCCAACAGGACCTAACATCCATCTCTCTTTTCCATATGGACAGAACAAAATAATCTGTCTCAAGATGAATAACAACAATCCCAGAGACATATTTCTCCCTCATCTGTCACACAAACGTCTGAAAAAACAGATATGCTTCTATATTATTCCAATGCCACTGATCTACTCATGCCCCACGTGCATAACCGCGACCTGAAGCGTATTTTTACACTACAAGGCTATTTTCTCTGCTGCTCTGTTTATGTGCTGCTTTCACTACGCTATCTGTGTGGACAAAGTATAAAACTCTCTCTCACTCTTGCTCGCCTAACTTGACAATCTCATGTCGTCCATTCCACTTTGAAATTCACTTTGGTCATCTCCGCTGTGCAAATGACACTACAAGTGGATACAGACACAGAATTATCAGTTACATTATATGGTATGTCGGCACCAGGCTAAGAACACGAAAACTGTTCTTATCATCCGTTTTTTAACAAGGCTAACCTTAAAAAGTTCTTTCATCAACACATTACCCTATACCACAGGACATAGGACCATTGTTGCTGTCCATTTAAAGAGGTCTACAAGGCTAATTCTCTCCCATGATTTGACACGTGAGACGACACCGCCATTTTCCTCATACTGGAATATGTATAAAGGATGGTACAGGATGCTGTTTTGACGAGAGAGGTCAGACATTGGACTGCCCTATCAGAGGCTTCGCTGCGTGAATGACATCTGATAATTGTTTTCCACTAACATGGATCGGGTTCCGTTCGGGTTCGCACACCTAATTTTGAACCGTTGGGAGCATTTCAACCAAAAATAAATTGGTTCGGAACCTGAAAAGTTTGTTCCCAGCTGGATTTAAAAAATAGCGGGTTTTCCTTGACCAAAAGTGCAAACCGTGATGACATCAGTGGGCGTGTCATATTCTACAGGTTGGAAAGAGATGAAGGAAATGGCAACAATGGAGAAGTCAAGTGAGAAATCGTCAGAAAAAAAGAGCGTGCAGTGGTCTGCCGGTGAAACCCAATACTTGGTGACGATTTGGTCCTCTCCTGAGTTTCAGGAAAAACTAGGAAGTAGCACGAGAAAGAGTTCTTGGCCTGCCCGCGAGTCCTGACAAGCTGCACGATGCCGAAGAACTGCTCGTGGTTGCCGCACTTCTCCTGGTTCTCCAGCTCCAGCATGAAGAGGAAGCTGAAGCAGGACTGCATTATCTCCCAGTCCACCGTGCCCGGCAGGTTGATGTCCGTGGACAGGAACACAATGTCCTTCCCTGGTTGAATGGCGCTGTCCGGTATTCCAGGATTTAGCCAAGTTGAAACAAAGGACATTACAGTTTCTGATATCCCGTTGGTACACTGGCTAGCAGGATGCTAATAGAATATCCATGTGGCCAGGACCACAGCCGGTGTTTAATCTCTCCACGTTCGCTGCCTCTGTGTTTCCTCCCATGTTGAGGCGAATGCATAGATGGAAGCAGAGATGGTCTTGCTTGTCTTTGTGGTTGGGGTCGTAGCTGATGTTTGTCCCCTCCACCTTTTCCATGATGTTTACTCCGATATTTACATTTGAAAACCTCGACCGGCCAGGCAGCACAGTCGGCAGGAGGAGTCCACAAAGGCTTAAGTTGACCATTTCCTCATCTTGACGAGCGACTCAGTTAAATGTCATCACTGTCCAGCACCACTCACAAAAAAGCACAACCAATACTCATAAAAAAAACGTAAAGAGCACAAATTTGCTCAAACGGAGCTAACGGAGAGGCAACCGGAGAGGTCCGCGCCAACGTCCCGTGCGTGGAGGATTATGAGGCAGCTGAGATGTGTGGGTAAATAGGTACGTGTGTGGCTGTGGCTCAGGAGGTACAGCCGGTCACTGAACCCAGCATCTTGCATGGCAGCTCCGTCACTGTGTGAAAGGGTGATTGAGAAAATTGTACAGCAATTTGTCCCTTAAGGTGGAAAAGTGCTATGTAAATGCAGTCCATTTACCATTTACAAGGATAAGTTTCTCTCAAGTTAACACTTCAAGGCAGCTCACAGTCCTGGGAATGTTCTTAAGACCTTGGCTGATCTTCTAACTCCTGTGTTAACCAGTACTACTATGCCTCAAGAGGACCACTATTGTCCCTATCCAAGAACACTTCATCAGCCTGCCTAAACGACTATGGGCCTGTTGCCGTTCCCTTCCCCTTGAAGGATCACATCTGCTCCTCTCTTCCTAGCACCCTAGACTACAATTTTCTTACCGACTGTTATGACCCTGAGTCATAATGTGTTTGTATTTCCAGTGTGATTGTGATTGTTCTGTGCTGTTGTCCCTCCCTGCCTGAGGGTGGTGCTGTTCACCCTGGTCTGTGTTCCTTCAGTATGTTCAGTTTCAGATGGTGGCTGGTGATTGGACGGGAGACTGATGGCGCCTACTTTAAAATGGGACCCGCCCATGCCAGTTTCACTCCTTCTCTCTTCCTGACTCCCAACCAGACNCTGGTTTCCCCTAGGCCGGGCATAATACCGACTGTTACAGCCAGGGTGATATTTTGTTGTGTTGATGTGTTTCACTCATCTGTGAAAATGTTAATGCATGATGTGTGACAGGTGCATGAATGGGAACGCCAATAGGAGTGTGCCAGCCCGCGGAGGTGATTGGTCCACCGGCTACCAGTACCTGCAGGTGACTGGCTCCTTCCTGATGCCAGTTGACTATATAAAGAGCCAAGATGGCGGTGGTGCTGCACAGGACAGAACTCGTCTTCCATTCCTCTCAACTAGCCACACTTGTCTCTGCTGCAACTGGATTGTAATTGGTAGGATCTCTGCAGTGCTGATGGCTTTTGTTCTCCAGGAGTTTGTAGAAGTGAGTTGCCCATCCTGTTAAACTTGTTTTCTCCTGTTTATTTTAGTCAGGTAGTTAAGTTATTGTAATTTGGTTTCTTTGTTTTGTTATATTTGTTATACCTTAGGACTTTCAGAAGATGAGTCTTTTTCATGTTGTGTCTCCGGCACCCCTATACTGGGCATAGTGCCGACCAAATAGATTTACAGTCAATGCCGTCTCCGTTACTACACACCATCCTCACCCACTCGGACAACAGGAGGGGGGACTTTGTGAGAATGCTGTTTATACACTTTAGCTTTCAATACCATAATCCCCACCAGTGGGCAGTCAAAATTCCAAACCCCTCATCCTAAATACAGGTGCCCCCCAAGGTTGTGTACTTAGCTGTACTCCCTGTACACGCATGACTGTGTGGTCAGGAACAGCTCCATCAACAAGACACATGAGGGGGTGAGCACCTTCAGGTACCCGGAAGTCTACAAGTTGTACGCGTTGACAGCAGTTAAAACTCAGTTAAGGTGTAAGATCTCTAAATAGTTGAATTGTCAGTTGAATAAAAATCAGTCGACAGTTGTCACTTGACATAAAACAGGTGAAAACAGTTATTGTGTCACTGAGCGTTTAAGTGATGAAAGCACTTAAAATTTCAGTTTGTGTAAGTCATTGAGGGTTGTCAATGACGACAGTGATAACAACAACATCATGATGTTGAAAGTGTGATTAGCTTTTAACTTTTAGGAATGTTTCAGAAATGTATCTGATAACAATGTAAAGCCTATTTTAAGCCCTTGGATTCATTAGGAGGCAAGACTATAAATAGCATGTGGTGCTGAAATTAGGTCTTATTACTGAAAGAAAAACAATGGAAAAGTAAAACCACACCACTCCACTTACACAATATCAGATCTCTTTAATACAAACATAAATTCACTTAATCTGCATTTACTAAAAGAGGTTTACGTCTTAGAATTTGGTGATAATATTTCCAGGAATTAGAAAAAAGGTTCATCTCTCCATTCTTCCTTTAATCTTAGTGGGAAACCTACCGGTTATAAATAAAAAAATAAAACGGATAATATCTCATTTCTTCAGTTTGTTCAAAATGTATGTCTACTTAAATTACATTGACTTTAGCTCTAAGCTGGACCACTACATACCCCGTGACATGTACTGATAAAGAGGCTGATAAGGTCTTCCCTCAAAACTCATCTCTAAGCTCGTTGATCTTGGACTGGAGACCTCCATCTGTAGCCGGATATTCGACTTCCTGACGGGCAGGCCCCAGGTGGTGAGAATCGGCAGCCACACCTCCTCCTCGCTGATCCTCAACACAGGCGCACCACAGGGCTGTGTGCTCAGCCCCCTCCTGTACTCTCTGTGCTGCCAAGACCAGCTCCAATGTCATCTTTTAAGTTTGCTGACGACACAACCATCCTGGGCCTCATCTCATCAAATCACTACAGAGAGTGGTGGAAGCGGTACGGACTCTCAGACTCTCGGCCATTTAGGACATCTCTCACCAGCGGTGCCTACAGAAGGCACAAAGCATCATCAAGGACCACAGCCACCCAGCACGCAGACTGTTCTCCTTGCTACTATCTGGCAGACGATACAGGAGCATGGCTGCACATACCACCAGACTTAAGGACAGTTTTTACCACCAGGCTATCAGACTTCTCAACTCATTAACTTAATACTCCATATCTGCTTAACTGCTGTCTGATAAATGCACGAACAACCATGACTGTTGCTACTGATACATACCCAATCTGCAATACTTCTGCATACACGTCACTTTACTTTTACACACAATGTATATAGTCTTATATTCCATTGTATTTTACCTATTTATCTTATTTTATCTTTATATTTTATCCTATCTCATCTTTATATTTTATTTCTTTTATCTTAGTGCTCTTACTGCTGAGCTGACCTATTTTTTCTCGTCCAACACATTTCATTGTAATGTTGACCCTGTGTTAACCTACATATGACTAATAAAACTGAATCTGAATCTGAAATGTACTAAAATATGGCAAAAATAATGAAAAATGCTTTAAGATTTTCATTAATACAAGATGGGGACCATAACAACATACAACAGTTACACAAAGATCTTACGTACATACACTCATACACTCATCTATAATCGTCTCGTGAGGCTGGTTTGAAGCCACAGCGAGAGCTGTTAACAGTTTAATCACTTAATACTGTGTAGTGATGAACCATTGTTCTTTTAGTGCGCTGTATCAAATTCTAAAAATCTGCAAACTTTCTACTTGTTTGTGTGATGTAACCACATTTCAAAATTGGTTAGACCTATAAAACTCCTGTATTCCAAGCTGGACCTGGTCATTTTTTTTTATTTCTTTCATACATTTGTTTCAGACAAAAAGCTGACCTTCATTTATCAACAGCATAAAGAGAAACATGATTCTCTGAAAGCTCCTTCAGTGTTATCTTTTTAATGGCTGTTTACTTTACACAGATACCTTTTGAAGTACTTCCTGAAAGTGTTATCTCGTAACCCGTAGACAATAGGACTAAGAAAGCGAGGGAAGATTTGGTTTATCATAAAGATAAAAAAGTTTATGGATGCTACACCCCCTGGGATTAAGTACTTCAGCGCTTGAATTAACATAGGTCGCACATAAGTTACCATACACAACAGCACCTGAAAGCCATGAAGGAGGATAGTGTTTCTCGCCTTTTTAGCA
>NTHP01000679.1:0-29411 GCA_003416845.1 Oplegnathus fasciatus
ATATAAAGCAGTCCAGTTCAACACCAGTGCAAACTACAAGCTCAATAATAAACATATAATCTCTCTGACATTGTCAACATAAACTGAACATTATTATCTTTGTAAAGGTAGAATAAATGACTGCTATTGGATTGCATTCGATTTTACAGACCTAATAAAGTGTGCACTGTGTATTATTTTCACTTGGTCCCACAGGTCAATACAGTGTCACAGTGATCTAATCAGTGTGTGTTTTCGGTTGCAGATTATGTATTCTTTGAGAACTCCTCCAGTAACCCTTACCTGATCCGCCGGATAGAAGAACTCAACAAGGTAATGAGGAGTTTGTGTCATTTCTGTGTGTGTGTTTATGCCTTTTTTTTTTTTGCCTGAAGGGGAATAGCTAGGATTCCTCTTTATTCCCCACCCCGCCTTTGCAGTGGTGTGTGTGTGTGTATTTTGTGACTACAAGTGTTTGTAAAATGATGGAACGTGACAGGTGTTCTCCGGCCTCCTAACTGCCATTGATATCACAGGGCACACCTGTGGGTGTGTATGTGTAGGCGGGGTAGATTATTGTAATGAACATTTCAGGAGCTCTAAAGATCAGCTTGTACCAGCTTTGAAAAGCAGCGTGGTCTGATGTTTTTTTCTGCCAGTATTTGACCAGCTGTAGAGTTGCCTGTTTTAACACATTTCCTAGGAGTATACCATTCATGTCAGTTAAGAACAGACCAAAACTAACACAGTCTTTTGTTAAAATACTACACAAGCATCTTTAACGGGCGTGTGTGAAAAGCTTTTCCTGTGCTGCACTTGCACCAAGATACTCAGATAAATGCATGTCATTATCAGATAGTGTGGGTGGGAAAATGTCAGATTAGGTCAGTGTCAGCGTGAAAAAAAAACCATATTGAAGCTGTATGTTATAAAATAAAGACAGGAGACATTGTAATTATCATAAGTGATAAAGGGGGTGGACAAAATGACAGGAACTCCCTGCAGTATGATGCAATGTAAAATAGTCGTCCTGCAAGAGATGCTGTCTGCATGAAGCTTATAATGTTTATTTTTTGTTGCAGCTTTAAGAGAATGGTTGATTCAACTTGATGGACATTTTTGTGGCCGTAGCTTAGGGTGGTTTTGCATGTGCAATATATTGTGAGATGTTCCTGTTATTTTGTCCATATCCTTCAGGGGAACACCGACGTTAAAAATATCTGCTCTTACCTACAACCTCCCTAGAAAAGCAGCAGAAGTTGGAAGCAGTTTTCTCAAACCTCGTACCCCCACATCCATTCGCTCTCCATCAGTCACAGCATTTAATACTGGCTGAGTCTTTAAGCCTGTCGGCCTAATTATACAGCGAGACAATCAATCAATCATCCGATCAAAAGCGCTGTTGCTGCCCTGGTCAGCCTGTCATAGCAGCATAGCTTGATGAGCACACAAAGGAGCTGAGGTCTCTTGGGAAATTAGAGGCTTGTGCAGGGAGGTGTTGCCACCTCTTTCAGTCAACCTGTATACCTCTGCTCTCTCTGTTTCAGACGGCCAGTGGGAACGTGGAGGCAAAGGTGGTTTGTTTCTACAGAAGGAGAGACATCTCCCACAGCCTCATCCAGCTCGCAGACAAACACGCAAGTGAGTAGTAACTCCTGTCAGTCACGTTCAGACAACTTTTTGTTTAGGTGTCACATGTGAATGAAAGTTACAGTCCCTTTCAAGCAATTCAGTGTGGTAAGAGACAATACAGGTCTTCAGAATATGTATATTAATATACGTTGAACTCAAATGTAGAGCTGAAACGATTTGTCAGTCAACACATGATTATTTGGCAACGATCAGGTTAATTGATTCTTTCTTTTAAGTCATTTTCCAAGCAAAAATGTAGAACATTTTGTGGTTTTAGCTTCACAAATGTGAATAGTTTCTGCTTTTCTCTGTTCATCGTTAATAGGAAACACTGGATTTTTGATGTTTGATGATGTTGGGTTGTGTTTTTTCTTTTTTCACAATTTTGTGACGTTTCATAGAGCAAACAATTAATTGAGAAAATAATCAGCAGATTAATTGATAACAAAAATAATTGTTAGTTGCAGCCCTACTCAAATGTATTTACAACAATATGAAAAGGGCAAGAAATCCTCACATTTGAGAAGTGAGAGTCTTCACTTGATAAATGACTAAAACGATGAATTTATTACTAAAATTGTGATCAATTATTAAGTAATGAATGGACATTACAGCACCAGTCTGTAAGTGTATGATTTTCAGTTGCATTTGTATTTTCAGCCATCCTCAGTGAGGGGAATTATGGGAATTATGGGCTTTCTGTGGCTTGTCAGTCAGGCAGATTTTTCCAGCTGCATTTCTACTTAGGACGTCGTTTGCACATTGTAACATACTATTAGTATGATGGGGTTTTTTTCATGTCGACCATGCCTCCAGAGTGCAACCATTTAGTCTCATAAATGGGCGTGCCAGTGCGACTTGAAAGTATGCCACTCTTCATATTTATATATCACATTTATTTCTCAATGGCTTTTTACTGGTAGGGACAAAATTGGATTGTGAGAGTGGCTGTATGAGGAGAAGAAGGAAAGAAAGGAAGGTGTTGTTATCACAACAACACTTGTTCTGTGTGGGAAGCCTTCTACCTGTTTCCAGTGATGTTTCACTTTATCCTTTTTGGTAACAATAAAACAAATTATTCATCACTTTCTGGAAATTAAAAACTCTCCTCTGCCAAAGCAATCCCACGACTTTGAGGAGGGCGATTGAGATGAGGAGTCGGACAGGAAATTCAGGAATATATTGTGTGGCTGAATACGATTCTCTCTGTTTGTGGAAAACCAATTTTGCTGATTTGTCTAGACCCTGTAAACATAAAGCAACCTTAAGCACAAAAATATAAACATACAATATGCTGGGACATATGCATTCGTTGCAGTACAGTGCCAGTTCCGCAAGCTATTTGGTGTCAGCCGTCTACCAGCTGGTCAGCAGAAGAGACAGAAACAACAATAAAATTTAACACTGCCTATCACACTGTAAAAGAATTCACACAATTTATGGCTCTTATTAGTTTAGGGGGAGAACAAAAGGACAGTCAGTGAATCAGATTTACGGAAATAAAACAGAATGTGCAGAGTTTGTAGAAGTCAAAGCTGTAATATCCTGAAATATCTGTATGTCAGGGTAAAACTTCTGAATTAGGGAAAACATTTCTGAAGGGAGTTCTAAATGGAGTTATTCTGGAGCGCTGTAAGCAAAATTTGCATCCATTTTGTCTATCATGTTGATAAATCATTGCAAGATCAAACAACAGCTGAGGGCTAAACATGAACTCTACAGGAGAAGCGATGGGTCAGTTTACACAGATCTCAAAAATCCACATTTTCCAGCCTCTTTTGCTGCCTTCCCAACACGATGGAGCTGAATAGAATTGTGTTTGTAGCACTCAAACCTCAACAGAGCCTGTGACTGCTTCCTCTTTTACCATTTCTACCATGCAGTATTTGCATACATGCATTTGCTCATCCACTGACAAATAACAAATAATTTCCTGTAGTTGCCTTCCAGTGGTTTGCCGGTAGAAAGCTTTCAATATGAAACAGCAGCAGCAAAAAAAATAGTTTCCATTACCCGTGTCTTTACACAGCAATTACAGCTCTGCTATATCAAAGGAGAGCATATCAGAAAACAACAAGGCTGCTGTCTGTTGGATGAGAGTAAGAACAGCAGCATAATGTAGATAGAGAGACTTATGTTACACTAAAATCTGAACATGGAGAGACTTTTACAAATGGTGAACTAACCAGAGACACTGCTCAGTTAAGTGGACTGTCAGTATGCTTCCACTGAAGTGCTTGTTGGAGGGTCGTACAGCGTCTGAAACCCCCTCCCTCACACCTATCCCATGTTGGAATTGGGGGAGCTGTGTCCAAAAATCTTGGATACTTTTAGAAAAAATCCAACAAACAAAAACAATGTGTGCCGAACTTAGAAAGTAAGCAGGGTTTGAACTTCTCTCTCAAGCTCTCTGTTTTTACCTCCGTCATTTTTTGTGTGTACAAAAGAGTGCAACACCATGAATGCCTTCGAGGAAAGAAAAGTGTTTGTTGTTATTCCCATTTGCGCGATTCATCGCGTCTCGTCCCCCTCTATGGGTTGTTCTGAACAGCCACACTGGAAGGCGGTCGTCAAAGATGCAATATTGTTTAAACATGTGGATAACGGCCAACATTTTCAGACAGTCTCTTCTGGAAGACTTCGTGGCGTTACACTCGGTTGTTCACATGAAAAGTGACAGAAATAGCTGTGTAAAAAAAAAAGGGAGCTGGAGAGAGGAGTTCAAACCCCCGGCTCCTTTCTCACCTCCACACATCTGGCCAATGACTGCATGAAGTGGGTGCGAATGTCAGATCGTGTGTTTCGTAAAGTTACAGACAATCCGACAAGCATACTGGCAGCTTAAAGTGCGATATAACGGGACAGTGGAAATGGCAAATGTGGGGCTCTGTAGGATTTTCTAACAGGGATGTGAAGCTGCACTAGTGCCAATAGTAGCTTGTGAAAACAACTGGTGTAATAATAGGTAGTTGCCGATGGCAGATGATCTTTATTTATCTAAGTATATGCCTGCACTGTGTAACAGTGATTTAAAATGTTTATCTGCTCGGTGGCAGTATGTGCCGACTCAGCTGCAGCAAACCAGCCAATCCAGTATTTATGTATGGATACTGAGTTCTTAAAATGACATTTCTAGTAATAGTCCTGAGCATAATAGCTTGGGCATCTTTAATGGATGGCAGCAATAGTTTGTGATTGCAAAGCCTCCGAGAGCCATTTTATCCGCCTATTGTTTTATATCTGAAGACAGCGCAGTTATGAAATATCATAAAGGGGTCTTGTATGAGATCTTAGAGATAAATGGATGAATTTGGCTGAAACCATTTATGACTTTGATAATCTGTAATTTATCTGTCACAAGTAAGCCACTGTCAAGTTTTTTTTGCATTTTTCTTCAACTTGCCTCTGTGACACATTGATGTAAATTTTAACACGAGTGTCTCTTTTAATATGTTTTCTGATTTTCTCTTGTGTTTGCCTTTGCAGAGGAGTTGGAAGAGGAGAAAGAGAGCCCAACAGAGACAGAACTAACAGAAAAACAGAAACACCAGCTTCGCCACAGAGAGCTCTTCCTCTCCCGGCAGTATGAGAGTCTACCTGCGACACACATCAGGTACTGTGCAAGGACTTGCACGCACGCACACACACACACACACTGGACCCCACGTATCATCATCTGCAGGCAGTGCCCATGGGGAGTCACTCATCCAGCCATGAACAAGACAAATTGAGCACTGCTGTGTCTGTGTTTTACATGGTGCTTGTTTCCTCCCACTCTCTTTATTAGGGGGAAGTGCAGTGTCGCATTACTGAATGAGACTGAAGCCGTTCTTTCATACCTTGACAAAGAGGTGAGTCAGAGAAAAGAAAAAACTAGATTTGTCATTTCTTACTGTATTTTCTCGCTGTGTCAAAGCAGGTCTAGTCGTACTTAATATGCCTTTTCATATGTGAGGTGTCAAAAGCTGAGAGAATCGTCTCGAGCTGCAACTAACGATCACTTTCATTGTCGATTAATTGCCAGTTATTTTCTTGATTTATCTTTTGGTCCATGAAATGTAGGAAAATAGTGAAAAATGGGCAGTTGATGGTGTCATATTACTCGCTTTGTCCAACCAACACCTCAAGACTGAAATTATGAAGTTTATTAACACATAAGACAAAGAAAGCAGCAAATCCAGAATGTCTTGGAAATCTTACTGCTCTTCAGCCTTCATTTCACACTGGGAATACCAGGAAATTTCCAAAAAAATTAAAGTTGAAATATAAAACAGAGAAGTAACTGAGTTGGGCATTAGAGCCAGTGCAAGAACCCCATGGCTTAGATTAGATTTTTATTTCAAACATGTTCACAAAGGAAAATAAATAAATAAAAAATACAAGTAAGAAAACAAAACAAGAGTAAACACTAACATTAGCAGCAAAGATGCAGTAAACTCACCATAAACAGCGTAAATAAAGAAATATTTCATGTTCGAAAAGGAGTGGGAAGAAGTGAATACTTATCAAGTCAAATTATAATTTTGTTTTAATATTTTATCAATAAACTTTGTGTTAAACATAAATATTCTGGTTTTCCGCCCTAGTGTTCACCATATACGGCTCAATCAAATCAGTCATGTCAAACAAAATAAAACATACAAAGCAAGAACAAAATAATCAGAATAAAACATACAAAACAATGTATGGAGGCTGATTGGTGTGTTGTTTTCTTCAGGATACGTTCTTCTACTCGCTGGTGTATGACCCAACACAGAAGACCCTTCTGGCCGACAAAGGAGAGATCAGAGTGGGACCGCGCTTTCAGGCAGACGTACCTGAAATGCTACAAGAGGGTGAGTCGGAACTGCACATGAACAGATTTCACTCAGCACATGATTTATCAGAATCGGAATCAGGTTTATTGTCAAGCAGGTTTTCAAATACAAGGAATTTGCCTTGGTATTTTGGTGCACACCTGCAGTTAGGAAGAAACTGTTGAGGTTTTGGTCTTGATAGACTGCAGCCCCTTGCTGGACGGGAGTGTCTTAAAAAGTTTGTATCTGGGGTGGGAGGGGTCAGCCATAACCATTCCTGCTCGTCTCATGGTCCTGGAGGCGTACAGGTCCTTGAGCAGTGGGAGATAGTAGTCGATCACCTTCTCAGCAGAGCGATTGATTCGCTGCCATCTGCCCCTGTCCTTGGCAGTGGCAGCAGCGTAGGTGAGGATGGACTCAATGATGGCGGTGTAGAAGTAGAAGTGCACCATCATTAACATTGGCAGTTCTGTTCTGTTTTTTTAAATGTATTTAATTACACCTACAGGTTTTGTTATGTACATTCGTGCAAAAAAAAAAGTTTTTTATCTCTAGCCTCATGTGTGATTGGTCTCAAAGGATTACAGTGGGAACAGGCACTTCAGTTCTTGGGAGAGGTGGGAATATGCAGGCTTTGTTCTAATAACAGAGACAATAGCAGCTTTTTTTCCTTGTTGAAGTAAAGTAAAATCATCTGTTAGAGGTTTAGTTGGTGTTAAAAAACATGATTGATTGTAGAGTGTCCGCACTTGACATAGACAATGAATGATATTGTCCCATGACTTGATTTTAAGCCTCTTTCACAAATGCAGCTCGAAAGTAGTCAAGGATTAATGGTAAACGAAGTCAACCACCTCACAAGTGAGTGGGGGAAAGTGATTTTTTTTTTCTACGTCCAGCATCCTTATTAGAGATGTTTGGGTAGGGCCTAAAAATCAGTGATGTGTTTAAAGTATTTGAAAATATTATTAAAATGATTACCATATTGGGCAGGCTCACTCTCTTCTGTCCAGTACCATCATATAGTATGTGGACATTTTCAGATAGTAGCAAATTGTGTGCAGAGTTTAAACCACTAGCTCTACCAGAAGAGATAATACAGCAATCTCATTGGTTGATAATCATGATCATCATTACAATATCTGGCAAATAACCAAATTATTATTTAGTTTTTTCACCCTCAGTCTGTGTTAAAGCTGCTGTCTCTGTGTGTCCTGCAGGGGAGGCAGATGACAGGGACCAGTCCAAGCTAGAAGAGAAGCTGTGGGATCCAGAGTGTCCACTCACCAACAAACAGATAGACCAATTCCTAGTGGTGGCACGGTAAGACCTCTCACCTCTGACCTGTACACTGACAACCACCTGACCGAACTGACCAAATAGACAGTTTCAGAAAGTAGCATGTTATAAACTTGATTCCTGCAGTCTACAGCTGCAACTACTTCAACTCACTAACAGACAGATGGAACAGTTCGTATTAGAGTATTAGAAACCTCACTGCCGTGGAGCTTACATTATTCAGTGCTGTTATTTTCCTCTGTTTGTGGATAATAATGCAAATATGATTGCAAAAGGAATAAATGCACACTGCTGTTATTTGAGGGATAGCTCCAAAGTATGGCTCATTATTTTCATGTTTAATTCTTCAAGAATTCATCACAGTTTATTTTGGATATTAAAAATGGATGAAAATTACATTAAAAATTAATAATATAAAGATTTGTGTTTTAAATCGGTGCAAATATTGCAAATGACAAATTATTATGTTTGATTCATTATCGGCTCATTTGTGTTTGCGCGCAGTTTTTTTTGCTCCCTATTACTGGAAGCATATATCTGAGTTGTGCGTCTGTGTCTGGTTCATTCCTGTAAAAACCAATTAACGGAAACAATGAGTGTTTTTTAAAATATATTCTGTATGTTTGATTGTTTGTGTGTATTGTGTCAGGGCGGTTGGGACCTTTGCTCGAGCGTTGGACTGCAGTAGTTCAGTTAGACAGCCAAGCTTACACATGAGTGCAGCCGCAGCCTCACGAGATATCACACTGGTGAGTTGAACACACACACACACACACACAAGCGCGCACAAAGGCAACACTTGCCCTGCAGTACCTGATCGCAACTCAAGTTATAGATTGTAACTCCCTGTCTGTGTCCATTGGTTTGCAGTTCCACGCGATGGACACGCTGCATCGTCATAATTACGACCTGTCCAGTGCGCTGAGTGTACTGGTCCCAGCGGGCGGCCCAGTGCTCTGCAGGGATGAAATGGAGGAGTGGAGCGCCTCGGAAGCTGCCATGTTCGAAGAGGCGCTAGAGAAATACGGAAAAGACTTCAACGACATCCGACAAGACTTTGTAAGTGTGTGTTTTATAACTACGCTCACACTCTGGCTCGTGTAAAGTCACATCAGTCAGGATTAGTAGGATGTCGCTAATCTGCAACAGCAAACTGCCATAGTTGTGCCAAGGTGATTTGAATAAACAGGTGCTTGATGCAAAAATAATACATTTATAATGTTTTGTTTGACTTAGTCATTTGAAGTATTTTGTATTTGGAGTGGAGGTGTGTTTTAATGTAATGTTTTGCATTCTTGCCAACCGTAATTCTACCTGCAAATCAACAGGATGCAAAGCAAGTCATAGCTCAGTCAGCCGAACATGTGGCCAGTCTTTTCCTCCTGGACTTGTTTATTTTCATGAGAAGATTAGACAAGACAAACAGGAAAAACACGATACATTGTTCAACATCCAGTTTGTCCTCATTTGAGAAAATGAAATATCTGTTGTTTGTTTAAAGAGTAAGTTAGCACTAAATCCACTTTTTTCAGTTAGTGTAATAAAGTGAGTGTAAATGTAATTTACTATCTATTGAAGGTCCCACTTTATAAAATATTTTGCATAATAAGTTATTTTGTTTTTTCCAGAGAAATTCCAGTAATTCTGTTCAGTTGACCCCCCAAACATATGTGAAAAAACTATGACGTACCCCAGGACGTTCACCTTCCATCGTCCGTCGTTTAAACGTTAAATACTCACCCTTTGTAGGCTTGAAAGGGGGCTATTCTGTGTTCAGTCTTAATCAGGAACTGCAGCTGTGGTCTGCTTGAATTCATATGTCAAAACGTACTCCAACAGTGTCCAGGTTTCATGTTGGAGAATAAAGCTATTAAAACATTCTTAAATTCCTCCTCCAGCATCGTTCACTTCACCGCTGTTTATTTGTATGCTCATGCATGTCAGCTGAGAAACGGCTCGCATGGTGGGCTGCTTGTCATAAACTGACCAAAGTAAACCGCTCGCTGCGACAGCTACAAACAGAAGTTTTGTGTTAAGCTGTATTTTGGTGGAAAATGTGGCTTTTTAAAACTTTACTTAGCACACTGATGAACAGTGGAGAAGTTTGATGATGCTGCAGCAGTGATTCAAGAAGTTTCTTTGGACGTTTTAATACTTCTTCCTCCTCAGTGAAAACTTGTCACAATGGGAATCCATTATAATCTGCATGAGTTGAAGCTGACCACCGCCACTGTTCTGTGAAGGACAAAATTACCAATTTTAACAGCAGCCTTTCAAGCCCACAGGGGGTGACTATTTGATTCCATTGAACACAGTCTACCTATACTGTACAATAAAGGCAGTATATGGGTGTATGCGGTGGCACCAGGTGCTCATCAATACTTATTAAATGTGTGAATCACTGTGTGTGTCTGTGTGAGAGTGTGTGTTTTCGTCTGGGGCTCAGAACCAAGCAAAGCCGGTAGCTTTCAGCCTCTTTGGTCACGATGCCTCTTGCTCATGAATATACATGAAGGCTTTCGCACCCAGATGGCAAGAACATGAGATATTAATATCATTAATTTGCTTTCTGTCTCTCTCTCTGTCTCCCCTCCCTCCACACTTCTTCATTCTTTCCTCTGGTGAAGCTGCCGTGGAAGTCTCTGACTAGTATCATAGAGTACTACTACATGTGGAAGACCACAGACAGATATGTGCAACAGGTGAGACTAATTCAGTATTTATATTATAAAATAAAGTATTTTTTAATGGCTTGCTGCTGTGACGGGTACAGCCTGAAAGACTTTCAGTTTTTACATGGGAGTCCAAGGCTGAAAGGTGCCCTGTGGGAGCGTTCTTGTAAACAAATTAAGTTTCTGTTTACATTCAGTGTTTCGTACTAAAACATGCATGTGCATCATTGAAGCCTACCTCACAAATATTTGCAAACATTTATGTTTGCATGAGAATAAACCAAACAAAACCACTACATTTCTAAGTTAGTGAAGTTCATTTAAGATTTTTTTTTGTCCTGTCCTTTTAGGTCTTAAGCTTAAATGTTCTTGATGTGTTGTTTGTTATATATGTCTGCATATATGTCTCATATTTCTGTAGTTGTATTCTCCGTGTCTTCTGTTGCACTTTTATTTGCTACTCCATTGCAAAGAGGTACTCCAGTGATTTACACTGAAGAGAAATATAAACGTAACACTTTTGTTTTCGCTCCCATTTTTCATGAGTTGAAATAAAACTTTTTACTTTTACTTTTTTAACACTTTTCCTACTTACACAACAGGTATATTTCTCTCAAATTTTGTTTACAAATTTGTTTAAATCTGTGTTGGTGTGCACAGCTACAGGTGCAACTGCACATTTTAGATTGGCCTTTATTGTGACCAGCCCAACGCACACCTGTGTACTAATCATGCCACTTAATCAGCATCCTGATATGCCACACCTGTCAGGTGGATGGATTATCTTGGCAAAGGAGAAGTGCTCACTAACACAGATTTAAACAAATTTGTGAACAAAATTTGAGAGTGTATGTAGAAGAATTCTTGGATTTTTTTATTTCAACTTGTGAAAAATGGAAATGAAAACAAAAGTGCTGCGTTTATATTTTTGTTCAGAGTAGTATTGCACTGAGAGAGAATGTCAAAATCGATGTAGCACAAGCCAATAAACCTTGAATTTTAGTTCAAACTTTAATAACATGTTGGGTCCTACAATTCCCATAATTCCACTCAATAACATCTTTCATTCAATACTCTCTGCTTGGTAAAAGCCCTTGTCTTTGAAACTCTTTGCACCTCCCCGTTTGTAATGCAGGTTTTCTCTCAAAAGTTTGAAGTCTCCATCTGATGACATTATACAGCTGTTTTTTACAGGCTGAGTAGTTCTCCCATGACAAATGAACTGAGCTTTTTATGTGTAAAAGTGGTGGAGTGCCCCTTTTTAAGGGGACAAACTGGAGTGAATTTTGGGTGCAGGAAAAGCTTGATAAGTTAGTGGGGGCACAGCTCTTGGACAAGAGCATCAGCCAAATATATAACATGAATGACGACCTGTAAACTGTGTCCCCTACAAACTCGTCTGACAAAGGGTTAACTTTTCGTGCCAACAGATTTTTAATATAGTTCAGCTGTATAGATTATCAGTGGAAAGAGACTGCGAACTATCATATGTCAAGAAGAAAGTAAGCGCCACTTTTGAGATGCATTGACACACTTAATGATCATCTTTCTCATCCTGCAGTGCTATTTTCAGGCTGCCTATCAGAGTTAATTTTGAAAGGTGTCAAAGTGTCTGAGGATTTTTATCAAAGACAGCTGTTGATTTCTGCTGTTATTAATGAATCTATCCACTGTGTTTGTCTTCGAGCAGAAGAGACTGAAGGCAGCAGAGGCAGAGAGCAAACTGAAGCAGGTTTATATCCCCACATAGTAAGTCGCATCATTTCTCATTTATAGATGTTGCAGTCATTAGTGGCTGCAAGACGATCATTGTTTTATGCATAATTAAAATGTTTAAATTTAAAGCACTGCACAAAGCAGCTGCAGTCAGTCTTGTTTCTTGAACCTCTTCCTTTTCTTCTCTCTGACAGTAACAAGCCCAACCCCAACCAGATCTCAATGACCAATGGCAAGATGGCCACAGTGAACGGAGCGGGCCCTGGGGCCTACCATGCAGCAGGCGGGGGCAGAGCCTGCGAGAGCTGCTATAGTAAGTTTTGTTTGTGTGTGTGTGTGTGTGTGTGTGAGAGAGAGAGTGTGTGTTAAAGCATGGCAGGTGTGAAATCAAATCACAAGGGCAGTGAACATGGGTCAATTAGAAATGAAGGGTTAGCCAGCCAAAGGATTCTTTTTCACTGTTGAGCTCTCTGACTCTAGAAGAGATGCTTTCATTTAATTTTCACCATCACTGCTCTAGTGATCAATATCTCCCTTCGCTGTCAATTCTACTCATCAGTTCCTGAAGAAAAGTTTGGACCTTCTGTGCTACTAAGGCTAACCAACTAACAATTGTGTTGATTATTTTTTAGATAAATTGTCAGAAAATAGTGAAAATGGCCATCACAGATTCACGAGGTGATGTTGTTATGTTTGTATGAGCAAAGGGGAATCACAAAATATCTCAGAATTTATAATACATTACTGTTTATGACAGCCAGTCACTGATTTTTGCTTTCAACATATTTGTGGTTTAGTTTCTTGCTCAAATAAGACGCTAAAAACTGGAATCAGGATTAGATATGAAACAGAAAGAATGAGCAGAATCAACAAAATCCAAACTATACCAACCCTCTAAATTTTCTTTTATCCTGCCCATCAATACAGTTCGTACAGATGTTTAAGTCACTAAATGTGCTAGTCTCATCAGTGAGCAGCAGACACGCAGAGTGATTTGGTCTGATGTAAATACATTAATAAAATCATTTAGAGAGAGACTTAAGAGAGATCAATATGCTGAGTGTCTTTGGACCAATTTTCTTCTACGATGCTTCATTAATGCGTTTCGTACATTAACAGCCATGCAGTCGGCCCAGTGGTACTCATGGGGGCCTCCGAACATGCAGTGCCGCCTGTGCGTTTCCTGCTGGATGTACTGGAAGAAGTACGGAGGCCTGAAGATGCCAAGCAGAGCAGAGGGCCCAGAGGAGAGGACCTCCCCCAGTCCAGCAAGCAATGTAAGCTCAGTGAGAAGGCACAGAAGTAAAACACATCTGAAGAAATCAGGGTGTTTTAACATTATATACAGTATATAAGTGATGTTTTGAGCTGTCAAAATCAATTATTCAGTGAGCTCAAAACATCTCACATATTGGCTGTTAATAAATTCACTCGCCTTCCACTTTTACTGTGTGGATTCTTTAAGAGTGAAGAAAAAAGACCAGTTAAGAGATTAAGTTTTTAAGCTTTTGCATTCATGACTAAAATGTGACGTTGGTATTCTGTTCATATAAACAGGCGTCAACGTCTCTACTTGGCGGTAAAATTTGAACACCTTTCTTATTTTGTATGACAATGTGATATAATTTTTTCAACATTTTTACAGCTTCCATGACTCTTGGACATTAGTGCACTTTCTTTCAAAATAAAATACATGACTTGGAGGCTAATGAAACAGAAAATAGCTTGGAAGTGGACTGGATGTGCGGCGAACATCCGTTTTTAAAGGTTTTGGGGAAATACATCCTCAGGTATTATTTATTAACAGTTTAATAACAGTACGTCTGTATTCAGTGGCCTTTCCTCTGTCCCTCCTTCCTTCCTTCCCAGGAGCCTCGCTCACGGAGTCATGGTCCTCGCCAGTCCAACCACATGGTGCCGATGCGAAACAGCGGCAGCCCCAAGTCCTCCATGAAGACCAAGCAGGCTTTCCTGCTGCAGGCCACCCGCCTCACCAAGCTGGCCCGGCACATGTGCCGTGACATCATCAGGCTGCGCCGTGCTGCGCGCCGGCCCTTTGTCCCCATTAACTGTGGGGCCATAAAGGCAGAGTGTAAGAGCTCTTTCAATTCCTCCTAACTTCTGCCACATGGACACACAGACACACACACACACACACCTGCAGACAAATCATAACACAAGCAGACATACACACACACTCACCACCCTTCCTCACCCTGACTGCCCCCCCATCAACCCCCATCTCTGCCCGTCTCTGCCCCCCCGTCTGTCTCTCTTTCTGTTTTTATTATTATTGTTATTATTATTATTTTGGTTTTTGTATTCTCCCACCCCCTGTTTCCAATAAAGACTGCCTGTCCTCATAACTATGAGTTTCGATCATCTTTTCATTCGTGTTTTTATTTTATTTTTTTATCCTTTTTTATCTGTTATGGTTTTTATTCACTGTGAAAGCCATTGTTGGAAGTACACACAAAGATTTATTGGTGACACAGGGCTGTTCCACACAGCACGCCTGCTCACATAATAACTGATTTTGCTCTTGTCATTAACAAGTAGACTGTAATAGGATCCCATAGAACTCATATTCTAGTCTGAGCCGTATATTTGCTGAAGTTAGATGTAGAGAAAATGTATTTTACTAAGAGAAGCTCTATTTTGCACAGCGCCCCTGGCACAGGCTCTGTGCTGTCATGGCTGAGCGAGTCGTCTCTGCCGCGAATGTTTATTGTAAATACTGAACCTCAGCTTCAGCGTGTTTGCCATCACCATTTTTTTTTTTTTTTAACATTTTTGTTCCTTTTCGTGCACACATTCTCCCTCATGCTGTTAATCGTGTGTGGGTTTTTTTGTGAGTGTATTAGACGAAATGAATTGTGTTTTTGGTTGATATTGAGCTTTAGACTGATGAAACTTGAAAGAAGGCAAGTTGAAGCCAAAGTGAGGACGTATTTGTCTGGTACAGAGAATAACTAGCTGCTCTTGACTTCTTTGCTGCTGGCTGCATCTCCCGCTGTAGATCAGGCTTTACCCATAAGGAGTCATCAACTGGACCATGTCCTCTTGGATTGGTCCCTCGCCATACCATCCACTCAGCTGTTCGCCTGTGTTCAAATCATGCAATATTCATATGAATCCATCATGTTGCCTCCTCTCTCTTGTAAATCCTGCAGACAGGATTTGCCATTCAGAGCCACCTCCTCCTCTTTCTCCTCCTCCTCCTCTTTGCCTCCTTCATTTTCTAACAACTGTTGCAATATTCTCATCTCATCTTCTACCTCTTTTTGCTCTTTTCTTTTCATCACTGTGTGAATGTGAGAGTAGACCTCCAATAAAGTCACACCTTGAAAGCATCTCTTCCGAGTCCTTGTGCTTCATGTGTCCCGTGTTATCTGTCCATCAACTCCACCACACTCAGAGGAAACCATAAAGGCACGCCTTCCTCCCCCCCAGCATGGACTCAACCGTCAGTGCCTGCTGTCATAATACCTTCATATTTTTAATGTATGTGTGTTTACAATATGTGTTTTTGTGTGTGCATGTGAGCATGTACTTGCATCTCTGTATGTGCATGTGGGAGAGATGATTTTTTTTTTTAGTGGACATGCCATCCCTGAAAGTAAGTTAACGCCTCAGAATGATTTGCTCACTTGCATCGACTCCTGCATCCTGCATTCATTTTAAACATGCAAAGAGGTCGTTTTCATTTACATGAGACATCCTTGTTCAAATCAGAAACAGGTTACCTTTTACTGATTTTATACACAGTTCTACCAACCTGGTTTTTACCTGCATGACTCTGCAGAAATGTTAAACTGTATTTAGTATTCTTGGTCAGACAGTGTCTCAGTAGATGGAGGGAGATGACGCAGTCTGAGACACTGCACTGGTTTGTAAAATGTGTGTGTGTGTGTGTTTGGTTTAGACATGTTAAGGGTGTCGGAAGGGCAGGGGACTCGCCTACCCAAAACCAGAGCCGCCCAAAGGAGCACTCTGACCAGTGTTCTGCAGTTTCTAGGTAAACCAACACACATGATCAGTGTTTGAGCAGTAAAAAATTCACCACAATCTGACTCATTTTTATTGAAGAACTGTCAAATTAAAGGAACACGAGCAGAAATGATTCAGATGGTCTATAGGAGCCAGTTGATGCAGCTCCAGTGTGGTGTCTCTTCCAGAGTCCCGTCCGGCAGCCCACGCCCCTCGCTCCCACCGCACCCCGGGCCTGCAGACGCCTCCCCCGCGACGCCTCCTCTCCTCTCTCCCGCATGGCCCCCACGGCATGCTGGGAAAACGCAGCTACCATCACCACAGCAGGGCTGAGCCGGACAGGCGCTCAGGTACGCACGCACAGACACACTTTTCCTTAAAAAAACAGCTGAACTAATTCCACCAAAGTGATTATGACTTATTTTTCAATAAGACTGTTATTGCTTAACTTGAACCTGCCTAGAAGCAGAAAGTCATCACTTGTATAACATCTGTTAAACCCCCCCATACCCAAAAGAAATTGGAAAATGCGTCCCGTCTTGCTTTTTAGATAATTTACTTATGATGTGAATAAACCTCGGGGACCAAACAGTGTTGATATCTAATGTTCTTGTCATCCTTTTGCTTGATAAAATCGAATTAGTGGAAATACACCCGGAGTTGATAACCATTTTCTGCCATTTCTTATCTAAACTAGCTCGTTGGAGAGAATGACAACTAATTCTAATGAAAACGAATCAGCAGATGGGGGTCATTTGGATAATTTGGATGATTCAACTTCAGTCTGACACTTTGTTTTTTATTGGTAACTTCACTATTTTTACTGAATTTGAAACACAGTCATTTGTTGCACCACTTGTAACTAGGAAAAGTAATCAATACTGTTCACAGCTGACAGATTCCCTCATGCATCTCTCTCTTGTTTTTTCAGAGAACCCAGGAACAACAGGTGGACCCCTCCTGGTAGGTGTCTTATACTCTTTTTTTAACAAACCCTCTACAACTGCATTGCTGCTTATTGTAATAAAATGATATTTGAATTGTCTTTTTGCAGCACAACGGACGCAACAGCAGCAGCGGAAACACCCGAGGTGGAGTGATGATCCGCAAGAGACGCCCCAACTGGATTGATGCCCCCGATGACAGCTTCTTCCTTGTCACCCGGGAGACCAGGTAAGCAAAGGTGACCCTTTTCTGACCTCTGATTGGCTGACTGTGTGTGTGTGTGCATGTGTGTGTGAAGGGAAAGCAAGTGATGTTCAAGAGCCCAGCGACAGCAGACAAGAGGAACTGAACTGTGACAGAAAGGAGAGTTATTTTTGTCCTGTGGCGACCTCAAGACAGCCGTGCAGTGCACACACACACCCAAACAGATGCAGCACACTGCCTACATTCACATAGACCCATCGAGTTGAAACAGAGTGGCAGCCTGGGAGTGTTGTTGTCATTACTCGCCATCTAAGTGTCTCTTTTTTTACAATTTTACATTGATTCAAATTGATCAGAATAAAAGTGTTTGTTTCCATCAAACAGTGAATTTTCATCAGTCTGGTTAAACTGCAGAGTACCTGCTGTTTGCTTGGGTGAGTGTAGAATTTAAAGGCAGCTTAAAAGTAAGTTATGTCAGGGTTAGAGAAAGGTGTCGCCTGTCAGAGGGCTCAGATTTACGACAGCACAGGGTGACGCTCAAACATAAACATCATTTAACATCAGCACCGGGCTTCCGTAGGAATGCTCACTCATACACATTATAATTGAACACCTAGCCATGCATAAAATATGAAAAGTCCAAACAATGAAAACATTTTTGACAGGTTTATAGATGGGGAGTGTTTGGCATTCACAATATATTGAGTTTTTTAAGCCGGTGCAATCGATCAGTTCAGTTCAGTTAATCGATCCACCAAATTGGTCCAGACTGAAATATCTCAACAACTTTTGGATGGATTGCCGTAACATTTTGTAAAGACACCCATGGCCCCCACTGATGGATGAAGCCGAATAACTTTGCTGATCCCCCTACCTTTTCGTCTGGTGCCAGCACGAGGTTGACTTTTTTAGTTTTTCAACAACTACTGCATTGCCATGATATTTGATACAGACATTCATGTAACTTTGAATTTGATACAATACTTTGCTTTATACTCTAGTTTGCTTATGTATGTTAGCATGCTGGTGTTAGCATTTAGCTCAAAGCCTAAGTACAGCCTGACAGAGCTGCTAACTACAAGACTCTTAGTCTTGTTAAATGCTGCATTTGTAGGGATATTATATTCTTTTCAAGGCTCAAATTGAATCACATGAAACTGTGGGCAGAAATGTAAGATCTGATGATGCATTCAGTTGATGCTAAACAAATTTCAATGCATTAAAACTGATTAGCTCCTCCATAAACAACTCTTCACGAAATGTGATGCATCAGCATCCTCCAATATTCTACTCCCCACTGACTGATATGGGCCAGTATTGATTTTTTTAACCAACTTGCCTGCAGACTGCAATACAGATATCACATTTAGAAAAGAACGCCTTTTAAAGCAATGTCTCAAGCACCCCAAACAGCAGATTATTCACATGCATGGTCTGTTTCTCTGATCATCAGTACACATTCTGTTATAGACATTAATATACTGTTGAGTAAACATGCATTCATGTTTAACAAATAAAAAAAATCAGTTCCTTTTTATTTTTCTCACCCATACGTAGACACTCACTCTCACACACACTCACACACACACGTGCATAATGAGTCAATGTTTGCATGTCTGTATGTGAGAGAGAAAGATGTTCTTCCATTAAGCCTGTGTCTAAATGAGCCATGGCACCCGGCCCTCACAGCCACCCTCCGACCGTCGGGGCTAAAATTAGAGCGGCTAACTGGTGCAGATGGGCCAGCGAGGAGCCAGGCACCACTGGGCCTTGAGTGGAAATATCATTAGCACATTAACCAAGACTGCACACATGGATCACTCACTTACCTCCAAGATCAACATGGCTGTGTGTTTGTCTGTGTGTGTGTGTGTGTGTGTGAGACATGGCATTGTTCTGAATACTGTGTTTCGTTATGTCATTCTCTCTCCTTGTAGAGACAATTAATGCTTTTCAGAATAAAAGACATAAATAGATCTGCTCTGAAAGGCTGCTGCTAATGAGAGATGATCGGAAGTTTCATTTTCTCCCCTTCTCCGTCTCTTTATCCCGCTCTTTCTCTCTCTCACTGTGATGAAGAACGCAGTGTGTCACAGAGCAGAGAGAAGGGGTGGGAGATCACTCCCACTTATTCAGGGATACAAGAGAGACTAATAGAGACAGAAATGGAAAGAGATGGCAAATTAACACTTTTCTCAGCTTAGGTTACACAGTGCGGTACAGAGTGTCACACCTGATGATGAAGCCAGGGATCAACAAATTATCAGAATACTGTAGGAGGAAAATTAATGTCTGTAACTAATTTTATGGCAATCCATCCAATAGTTATTGAGAGCTTTCACTCTGAATCAAAAATGTGAGCCGACTGATGTCGCTAGAAAAGTCAGGAATACAACAAAGTTATTAGGATTCATCCTCTGGGAACCATGAATGTCTCTACAATATTTTGTGCCAATCCATTAATTAGATGTTATTTTATATTTTACCGGATAATTGACAACTTGTGACACCTGATGGAGGCCCTTGATGGAAAGTCAGAGGTCATTTGGATTCATCCTCCGGAGACTTTGACTGTCAATAGAACATTTCACGACAATCCATCTAATATTTGTTATTGGTGGAAAGTAGCTTAGTACATTTACTCAAGTACTGTATTTAAGTACATTTTTAATGTATTTGTACACTACTTGCTACTTTATACTTCTTTAACAGCTATAGTCACTTGTTACTTTGCAGATTAAGATTAAAAAAAACATGGTAAAATGATAAAATACAACGCATTTTTGAAGATTAATCCAGTGGTTGTAAACTTATCAGATGGTTTAATTTTAAAGAATTAAAATTATTAAGATTATCTAATATTTCACAAAAACCAAAGATTAGAGTAAAGACCAAAAATGACTACAAAAACTACTTGTTTTTTCTTCTTTCCTAACCCATTAATCATCTCACGACCCCTCAGATTTATCACAGGATAAACCTTATTGAGTGGGCCTGATCCCTAAGTTGGGAACCACTGAAATAAACTACCTAACTGTATATAAAGTAGTTCCAACTGTAAATTGCTGCTTATGCATCAATGCAGAGGTATGAATAATCTAGTAATGTCATATAAAATAATATATCAGTCACAGGAGACATTTTTCTGCAGAATGAGAACTTTTACTTGTGATACTCACAGTACATTTTGCTGATAATACTTCTTTGCTGTTCGTTAAGTAGGATTTTGAATGCAGGACTTGAAACACGAGGAAACAGAACGAGAGAAGCAGAAATGTAAATGAGACAGCCTGGTATGTTTGAGAGTGGATTTACATGTTTGCTCTCCTCCTCCCGACGGCCAGCTGAACAGACAAACAGCAGTGCTTCAGATTATGCGCCACCACAGCTAAATCTGTTCTTCTTCTCCAGTTAATATTCCGCGCTAACTCTAAGTGACAATGCGCGTCATGCTGTGTAACAATCGATCTCAGGGTTCATTGTACTTGAAAGATGTGGGTGTAGATGCACAACTGTTGCGATACATTTACTGTACTTTACTGCATGGGCACATAACATACACAGAGTCATCATGAGTTCTCATAGCGCTCATTTTATCAACAGCAGGGATCTGGGGGGAATTGATGTGTTTTCCTGTTCACAAAACGAGAAAAACATCCTCGGTGCTGCTGAGAGATCAGTGAAAGAGGAAGAAAAAGAAAGCATGTCAAGAGGGCTTTGCTGCGCACAAAATCTGAGTGTTTTTCTTGACCGTCTTAAGGGAACCATGAAAAATCAACCCATACATTGTGGTTGTGTATCTCATATTTCTCTCTGAATGAATTCCATTAGTGCTGTGTCCAACATTTGTGAGTGTGCCCCACGGTCTTGGCTTTAGTGCTGTTGGTTGCTGTGGGCTGAGACTTCCTGTCACAGCACAAAGCCCACTGCAGTCTGTAAATTACCACCGAGCTTCTTTATAAGCCTGAAAATCCTACAGAGGTGTACCTCACTACAGAGATGCATATTAGTAATTCTATCCCTGATGCTCAATAAAGGTTGCACCCTGCTTTGGTGAATCCTCCTGAAATGAGAAAAAGTTGTTCTTTCTCAGCGGCCTGGAACCTCAACTTGGTGCCCTTAAACTGAACTTCTCTGCTTGCATTGAGTTTCTCTCTTTATTAGTTTCTTCGTCTTTATGTCTCGAATGCGTCAGTTATTGCTGATGAGGCTTTACACCTCATGTAAAGGTGTTGCTTGTTAGGTGTGCTGAACACAGAAAACACTGTAAAAGAGTGCATCTCCAGCAACTTCCTGCTTAAAATGAAGGTCAAAGAAAATAAATAAATAAAAAGCCCAAATTTCCCAAATCACGAACATGCTGTTAAAATCCAGCTTAAAGGGAAAGTTTGACATTTTTGGAAATGTGCCTATTTGCTTTATTGCTGAGACTTTGATGAGAAAATCGATAGCACTCTCATGTCTGTGTGCTAAATAGGAAGCTACCACCTGCAGCTCGCTAACTTAGCTTAGCACAAAGACTGGAAACAGGGGGAAACGGCTAGCCGAGCTCCGTCGAAAAGGTAACAAAACCCGCTTCCAGCACCTTTAAAGCTCACTTATTATCAAATGACATCTTGTTTATTTAATCCGTACAAAACCTGAAGAAGAAAAATTATTTCTTGGTCAGGAATAGTAACTTCCTGGAGTTTCCACTGGTTGCCTGGCAACTGCTGAGAGCCAAGAAATAGTCTGGCACATAACCCCCGCCCCCCGTAAACCGGGGAATTGTCGTGTTTGCACTTTTTTTTGAACAAACAAGATATAACATATTTATAAGGGAGCTTTGGAGGTGCTGGTAGGCGGATTTTGTTACCTTTGCACAGAGCCAGGCTAGCTGTTTCCCCCTGTTTCCAGTCTTTGTGCTAAGCTAAGCTAGCTGGCTGCTGGCTATAGCCTCATATTTACCGTACAGACATTAGAGTGGTATTGATGTTCTCGTCTAACAATAGTCAAGAAAGCGGATTGGAGTAATTCCCAAAACGTCTAACTTTTTTCTTTAAAACTCTTAAAAACAGTAAGTGGACTGTTTATTAAACTGACCAGAGATCAGAGGCGGAGATGTTTCCCCTACACCAGGAAACTCAACAGACCAGAATGCAGCCACAACATATGTTGTGCTCTGAGTAAGAGTTGTGACTCAAATTTGTCTCAACGTGACAAATATCATCACTACTATTCTCTCCACCTACACACATTGAGTCCAACAGGTTTCTAGCCATTAAACTGAAGCAGCGCTCCTCTGCTGTACTAACTCAATGGGTTCTTTCATCAGTCTTTGTGAAAAGCTGAGTCATGTCCCTGGGGTTTTCTGTCCATATTATAAGATAAATGGGTATCTACTTCTCTGCTCAAATCAATATTTTTATATTAACAATGGATCAAATTAGAATGTATAATGTGGTCATTTGTCGTGACAACCCCACAGAGAATTATCACCCAACTCTGCTGTTCCCCTCAGCTCTACTGAGCATCTTACAGCTCATTACATCGGTTTTACAGTCCACAACTTAACTCATCTGGATGCCTCAGAGTTTTCACCAGCCTTGTGTTTTTTCTGATAAACCCACTTTACGCTACCTGCTCAGCACCAAACAGCAGACAGACTATCTGGTGAACATAGCGGAGCATTTAGCAGCTAGAGAGCTGCATATTTTTCTAAGGGGTTGGTGGAGACCAAAAACAGAGCTAAAAGTGTGCATATTGGACTCAAACAAACAAACAAGACTCCACATGAATGATAACGTTGGTGATTAACATGTCAATGTTGAATGTACAGCTTGTTCTGCTGCCAGTGGCCAAAAAAATTAATTTTCACATGCTTTAAAATGACATGATGTTCACATTTTACCATCTAGCACAGTACTACGAAACTCCAGAACACGCTTCAGCTTTTCAGAGAGATTGATGAAAGAACAAATCTATGAAAAAGAAAACCTATTAAGTTACCGACGGGAACAGAGGGTATCTAGGAGGAGGCAAAAGGACTTTAGCAAAGCAATCTAGGAAATGTGGGAAATTAAATCGATACAGAGAAGTATACCAAAAAACATTAATTAACTCTTGTATTCACAACCATCTTAATTGAAAAACAATCTCTATTTAGTAGCTGTTCTGGAGCTTTCAATCACACAGTCTTCCTCCATAGACAGAGTTGCCCAGTTGTAATTGAATTGTAGATCCAAATTTCCTTTTTTCCTGAGCAGTGTAAGGACTTCTCGTCCCTGTTGGTTTAAAAGTTGAGATTAAAAGTTCATTCTTGACCTTGGAAACAGTGACTATTACTGTTACTGCTACTAATCAGTTTCCAAGGTCAAGAAGAAACTTTCCATCTGGATTAATTTAGAGTTTGTAGCTTTGCATCAGTGTATCTTCTTCTGCACTTATGTCGTGTCTTGTCTCCACCCTCCACCCAGGAGGGCCAGGCGGCTGCTGTCCCGCTCCCAGCTGAGGCACGCTTGCCGACAGCCCTGCGAGCAGATCACCCTGCGCAGGCTCTCCCAGGGCCCGCCGCAGGGGCTCGTCCTCGCCCCTCCACACCCTCACCCCAGCCTGAGGATGCGAGGCCCCATCGTCATCCACGACTGATTGGACATGGACCCTCCGCCCTCCACACCCCTACTGCATATACACTAATAAATTCTCACCTCCTATCCTCTCATTGAACCCTCAAACCCTCCTTTGCTTTTAGTCCTTAAAATACCGTTATAATCCTTGACAACACGTAAACAAGCTATCTAACTGTTTGGCAACAGAAGGATGTGATGATGCAATAGAAACATACACCTGACCTGACTGCAAGTGCTGCCTGTCTTTAATCCCCTGGGAATGTGTTTGTATGTGTACATACTGTATTTGGGTGCATGTGAGCGTGTGTGTGTGTGTGTGTGTGTGTGTGTGTGTGTGTGTGTGATCGTGCCAACAAACACCTGCGAGAACGAGGGGATGTTGACGTGTGCTGTTCTTGGTTTTTATGGATGGACATAACGACAGAACTTTGTGTGACCTTTGTGTTGATGGTGAACTGTTGTGAAGTTTTATCAGTTTGTATAAAGTTATTTTGGGGAAGGGGCAGGGGTGGGGGCATGGGGTTGGATTAGGATGGGATGGGAAGGGAAGGGAAGGGGGGGGCGGGATTACATTTGTGGGGACTGAGGTAACATTAGGAGAAAGAGGCAAATGTCCAACGCTGACGTTAAAAAGAAAATGCACTATACGAAGACTGAACCAGCGGCCTTTTTTAAGGAAACGGCTGCTTTAAATTTGTGTTTTTCCTGCAGTTTTTCACGCTCCTCTCGAAGTTTAAATCAACGATCTGGAGCCGGTTTTGAGGAATGATGACCTGGAGACATCATTTCACAAACCTTCAATAACTCTATCCAAAAAGCTGTCAGTGATTCATGACGAATCTGCAGGTCTGAAAATATAACAAGGTGAAGAAACAGAGAGCCAGCTTACATCAAACAGCATAAGCCTCCCTCATGAACCAGTGTATAATATATTGTATATCTCATTACAGCACTGTAAATCTACTCATCCTATTTCTATGGCTGACTGTACCTACCTAGCCCTAACATGGGTACTAAAGCACTTCCTTTGCAGCAGAAAAGGGCATGGATCTGTCATATTTCCCTCAAGGCTGAGATGCACCTGCAACATTTTGAGGCAATTAAAAAAAGAAAAAAGAAAAAAAAAAGATGAGCAACTTTGTCTGCTCTTTGCCAACGTGTAATTTTCTTCATTGCATTTGATCTTTAAAGCCAACGGTCGAGTTTATCCTGTTTTCAGACCTCGCTCTCGCTCCACCGCTGCAGAGGGCGTTGCCTCAAAAAGTTGCCGATCGACCCCTCCAGCCTTCGGGCGTGTTTCATTATGAGTTTTAAAACTGGCATCGCCGCCGCATGTCTTTGAGGTGAGAGCCTCCGCTGACCGATTGGGTCACACGGTTTCTTCTCTTTCATTCAGAATGTTTATGTTAGTGTTTCCTGTATGTCATGTGTTGAATTATGAATATGCTGAGAATAATAAAAAAAAACAAACAAACAACAACAACAACAAAAACACAGTGCCGGATTATGGTGTCCCGTCTGAGTGAGTCATTTTGTGGTGTTATATTCTGACAGCCTGCCCTGTCTCACAGCCACCTACTTCATCTCTCCGTCTCTGTTTGTGTTGCCCTTGAGGGGGAGTGTAATAGATGAGGCCTGGTGCACTGTAGCCTATGTGAGGATGCTGTAAAGTACCCACACAAAATATGGCAATTTGACACAGTGATGAGGAATGAGGAGTGCTCTCAGAACATAAATCACATTCTCAGAAGCTTACAGCTTGCCTCAAGGTACCTCACTGTGTGTGTGTGTGTTGACACAGCCCCTGTTTTATGCTCAGAAAGACTTTTCTTTTGCAGCTTACTCCCTCGTCGCAGCACGCAGCTTTAAAAGACGTGACCACCGCCGACTGCTGCGACCGCTGCGACAGCTGGGTGTTTTTGTTTCCACCATGTTTTCTGTACAGTCTGATGGTTCCCACTGAGGGTGAAAATCAGACGCAGAGGGAGGGCGTGAATGACAGGTATTCAAATTGAACCTGACATGTTGTAATTGGATTTATCTTTCAGCTACAGGCATGTGGGACTGCTGGGGGGATTAGAAAAAGCCTCAGCAGATTGAACATGTTCATCATGTCATCTGTAACAGCTTCACATTTGACTCTAAATTCGGAGCACTTTTCAGACAGTATGCACACCATAGACACCTGAACATCACACCCATATGTGATCGTTGAACATGTCATGGGCATTAAAATGCTGATGTTCACAAGATTGTGGAACCTGGCTGCAGCTGTTTAGCCACAAGAGCATTAGCGAGGTCGGGCGCTGATGTTGGGCGATAAAGCCTGGCTCACACTTGATCCCGAAGGTGTTAGATAGGATTGAGGTCTCAGGAACTCAGAAAACCATTTATTTATGGACCTGGCTTTGTGCTATTGAAACAGGAAAGGATCTTCCCCCAGACTGTCACTTTCCTTAACTTGAAATAACTCAAACCATGAAAAACAGCCCAAATGAAAGGGGGGTCCACACACTTTTGGCCATATAATGTATCTACTGAGTTTATCACTGGCACAGTCAGAGCACAGCAGCACCTGTAGGACTCTGCAGCCTTCAGGTGCTGTCAGAAATATTATAATTCTGACACATTCAAACAATATGTCAAAGTTTTACGCAGCAGTAAGTGCGTTTTTATGATAGATGTTGTTTCCTGAGCAGACAGAGTATGGAAGCTGTATAATAAAGGTGATAAAGAGACATTTTACAGAATGATAGTTACAGAATATGATTCATTAGTATGATTTGGCATTGATACTCTCACTCTCTGATAAACTCATCTATTTTAAAGCTATATTATGTAACTATGTTTGGTACCTGAACATACATTCATCTTCCTGGCCTAAATCACAAAATAAAAGCTGTCCCATTTTGAAGCTCTTATTTTCCCAAATTAAATTCTGGTTTCCCATATGGTCATGTGCTAAATGTGTATGTTTATTTTTACCTCATATTTTCTCACTTTTGTCTTGATTTTTATTGTGAGATGCCTTAAAATAAGCTCTTTTTAAAATCTCACCAACATATTTTTTTTTAAAAATCCATTTACATATCATTGTGTTGTGTCTTACTGTTTGTTGTGCAAATGAAGGCAAAGAGTAAAAAACACTAAAGCATGATGAGGTGTCAGGTATATAAGTTTCATTATTATTAGTTTCCTTCAACCGAATTTTACATTTCGACTTGCTAGGCAGGCTGAAACACACAAGTCTTAAATACTCCTGTTGAACGTGGAAGTCGGAGCTTTGTGAGAGTTCTTGAACGCAGCACGTAAGTCGGCTCTGTGTAAGCTGCCGGACTGTGACCACCAGAGAAGTCCTCACCCAGGCTGCTTTACCTGCAACGCTGCAGTGACTTTGAACTAAAAGGAGTCCAAATAAAAGATACATGCTTTTCACACGTGCTTGTATTTTTCTTAAACCGAGTTCCTGTCCGTGATTCGCCGAAGCTCCAGTGGCGCAATCGGTTAGCGCGCGGTACTTATATGACAGTATGCAGCAGAGCAATGCCGAGGTTGTGAGTTCGAGCCTCACCTGGAGCAGAGTTTTTAGACTAACCCTCACCTGGTGACGACAGGTAAACCCCCAGCCGAGCGAGAGAGGGGACTTCCTGTACTGCGCAGTAATGACGTCACACAGTAATCCCCCTCCGTAGCAGTCGTGGTATATTCAGGTACAACAATAAATACACTCTGGCTTCTTAGTTCCTGTCAACAGGTGGTCCACGTCACTAAACGAAACTGACATATTATATAATTAAAGCCTGACTGTGTCAATGTAAAGAGAAGGTGAATATATCTGGTGAGACATCATGTTAGGTGTGATACTGTATGTTCTTGTGACTTCTCTGAAGTGTTTAATTGCATACATTACAAATATGGATTGGATTTGGAGGAATGTTTTTATTGTATGAGGTGAGTCACTAAGCCAACAATACAAGGTAGAGTGCCTTTTGTTTTAAGAGTTGTACAAAAATGTTGTTTTCTTTGTACAGTTATACAGCAGGAATTCCACAAACATGAGGCATGGCAGGTTTGTTTGTATAACACACCTCAACAAGAAGGTCAATCAAAGTGCTTCATATAAGACATCAAAATAAAGAATTTCTTATTTTAGTTTTTTCTCATATGTCTGGAGTTATATTTTCTGTTAATGCACACATACTGTTTATACAAACATACTGTATGTTCTAATGATAATAATAATAATAATAATAATAATAATAAGAAGAAGAAGAAGAAGAAGAAGAAACATCTGACTTCCATTTGTTTCAGTAACTGTCATATCAACAGCTATATTATTTGGCGGAAGATAAAGTAGAAATAAAAAAGTAAGTCAAAGATAATAATAAAGTAACTGTAATAGTAAAGTAGTAAGTAATAAAAAAGTTAAAAAAAAATGTTTTTCATCAGCTACAGCCAAACCATCCTGGATTTTTCATTTCGGACAATATGAAAACAAACACAGCAAAGCGAGACATTTTATTTACTACACACTGCTAATGAAGTCAGCCACCTGCCTCCGTCCTCTCAGGTATACCGTTCAGCAGCGCCCCCTGTCGGTTAACAGGTGGAATTGCCACGCTGTTGTGAAACCAGCTTTTGACCACTAGAGGGCGGTGCGACTGCACCAAACAGAGCCCGGACCTGCTGCAGCTCTGAACGTGCTTTTCTAACTGTAGAGGTGCGTCTGTCTTCCCCAAGAAGCTGTTGACAGGTGAGTGCTGCAGAGGAGAGTGTCACCAGTCCGCTTCAGGTCATTCTTATAATTATTCATGTTCACAAATCTATTTTCAATCCAGCTATTCAGAAAAATGTTTCTGTGGCACACACACACCTTCTTTAAACAGCATGTGCATATTCCTCAATTTCTTCACTGTATCTTAACCTCTGTTACTGACGACCCTAACCATCAACCATCAATCTTTTTTAGACACGATTTATTCCGCTGTCCCAGACTGTTACATGTGCTCTGTATCTGTATCCTTGGATGTGTGTGTGCTTTTGTGCGAATGTTTGTGTGCAGCTCTGTCACTCTAAGCCCTTTAAAGCTGGGAATGAACAAGCAGAAGATTGCTGTAATGATGTGACCCAGATGTCCCGGGTGCAGATCCTCCCGGCTGAAAATGAGAGTGCAGATCAGGGTCTTGTACCTCCCGTCACCCCCTGCCCTCCCCCGTCTCTCCCTCCCTCCCTCTATCCGGCCCGGGACACAATCACAGAGTGCTTAGCAGCAGGGAACATGTGTGTATGTATGCATGTAAGTGCATGTGTGCATATCATTTGAGGGAATGTTGCAGTGTGTGCGTGTGTTGTCAGCTTCTGTGTGTGTGTGTGTGTGTGTGTGTGTGTGTGTGTGCGCTTAAGCTCCTCCAGATCCATGTAAACACGAGGGATCAGATTTTGGAGTGTGTGCCACTTGTTCTTGGTGTTCCGGATTAGACGTAACAGTTTTTTAATTTACTCTCCTCAGCTGCCTCCATAAGACGCTAAAGCCTAGCATTGCCCCACCAGAGACCCCCCCCCAACCCAAC
>NTHP01000679.1:30894-47059 GCA_003416845.1 Oplegnathus fasciatus
CCACACCTCCTCCTCCTCTTTCTCCCCTGCCCCCTCCCTCCCCTCCTCACCCATCCCCTGAGGTGACCAGGTGGCTGAACAATCACACACACCACCCTGACAGTAGGCTCAGCGGGCCACTTTGCTCAATGAGAAGCTCGGCAGTTGGAGTGTGGGGCAAGCATCTGTATGTGTGGAAATGTGTGTGTGCGTGTGTGTGTGTGTGTGTGTGTGAGGGATTGAGGGGAAAGGGGACAAAAGACAGTGAGTTTAATATTTGGGATAAGCTGTGATTGAACATCCTGATCAGAGCAGAATGATCAAATTCTGCCAGTGATAATCCCCCATCTTGGAAAATTAAATACCACTCTGCTGTCCCTCTTCCGCTCACTCACTCACACTCTCTATCTGTCTGTAACATGCTCACACACACACACACACACACACACACACACACACCAGTATTTAAACAGGATCTTAATCTGACCTGTGTCTCATAACCCTGGTTGGTTCCTGAGGGAACTGCTCTGATATCTGATGAGTTTTTCATTAATAAGACACAAGTCTAATCCCGAGGGAGAAACACAAAATGACAACGGATAAGCCCTGCACACACACACACACACACATAACTCTGATCCACTGATACACTATCTGAATAAACATCTTAATACACACACTTATACTCATGTTTATGCTTTAATCTCCCACCCTAGTTTTATTCACTTCTGCCTACATTTTATTTGCGCATCTTTATTATTCGAATTAATGACATGTCATCTGTATTTATCCTCTGGTAGCACAGGAACTGGTCGTGGTCTTGGCTCTTTATATTGTCAGTATTTTCATGTGTGTAATCCTTTTTTCTCCTCCCGGCTGCATCACACTGCCACCCTGGTGTCTCTGCAGGAAATCTGTCTTTTGCGTGTCGCTGTAGTCTCGACGTGATGAGGCATTCGTGGTGTTGCACTCAGTTGTGCGGTACGGTAGTTGTGTGAAGAATTCAAAAAGAAAGGTTGAAAAAGAAGCTCTACTTCCACACCCCAGCACACCAGGCCTATCGTCTGATTGGCCGATTGCCTGTCAAAAGCTACAACAATTGTTGGACACAGAAACACTGGAGTCTCCCTTAAAATGTACAATCCTATAGTTTATGTCATGGCCACCAGTTTGAATTATTTCCACTCCGTTTCTGAGCAATCATGTGTTTTCTGACGGATGGCAACAATACCTGTGAGCCTTGGCCACCGCTGCCGTGGAAAAGAAGCCGGTCAGAGCAGCGAACAGAGTGGTGGTGCTTCGTTGTTGCAGTTGTGAACAAAACGCGCCACAGCAAAGTTAACTCAGAATCCAAATTTTAATTCATTTAAGATGCAGATTGTATCGTTAGTTTTCTCAACGCCTTAGTCGTTAGGTCCAGCCCACCGTAACAGAATTTTAAGCTCTGTGATTGGATGTTTCTTGCCGAAATGCACCTCTGGAGCTGTAGATAACTTTTCACCTTACGGTTTAATGTACACAGGCTTGCACCTTTAATTTTTCATCAAAGAACAATATTTTCTAGTTGCTCATGTTTTGATGGTTAAACGGGAGAGTTTCATGCCCATCCAAGGCCCGAAAGTGCTCCAGCTGTGAGTCATGTAACATTGTCTATGGAGAAAAAGAATGGGACTTTTACTTCAAGAATTAGGGAAATAGCTCCTCCCACTTCCTAACTCTATTCCGACATCGGACGGGGGCTTTCAGACTCTGTCAGATTATCTGAGCTTGTTGGAATCAGCTTGGCTGGGGTGCCCTGGTGGTTTTATGCCCTGACCATGAACTGCAACGTCCCTGGTTTGAGTCCACATCACTCCTCATCTCTCTGTCCCTTCATTTTGTGTCCTCTCTCTACTGTTGACTCACTAATAAAGGCTTAAAATGCCCCAAAAGCATCTTTAGAAAACATTTTTTGTAACAGAGGTCCAAATGATACCTCTTACTGTGAGACCAGGCAGAGCTCATGTAAAACATGTACTAATCATGTCATGCGGAGAACCACCAGACCTGCTGCAGATCCTTGACCCACTTTGGGGTCGGACATCTTTCATTTCAATGAAAACTTCCTTCTCGTTTACTATTTCTCCTCCAAAACAGACACTCTGCTGTTGCAGGTCATGTGTATTGCATTTATGAATGACTCTGGTTTCAAACTGAAGTTTCAGTCTCTTGCAGGTACTTGATTAACCTGCTAGGTGGCCCCTGGGCAAAAATGAGCCGTTCCTCCCATTCTCTATTCAATATGTACAGTTTTTCTATGCCGAAATACAACCTGTTAACGCCTCTGTGGCCCAGAGGGAAGTTCCTCCCTGTGCCCATTGGTAATCCAGCCTTGGGTACAGTGTCAGTTAGTATTTATTGCAGATGTGTGTTGTGGCTGGATTGAGCTTGAAGTGCCTCCTTCCTCTATAGGCTTTCCACTGTGGGTTTAACTGTATCACCTCACTAGATTCTGTGCTGAAATTGGAGTTCCTCTTTAAAAAAAAAAAAAACATCCAACAGAGTGCTAGAGTAGAGTGCTCCATGTCTGAATCCCTCAGCGGTTAGTATAGAAGAGTGTGGGAGTAATAATTACCATCCCCTATGACATTCCCAGCGGAGAGATAACGGTGTAATTTCTTTCGACGTATGCAGAAAAAGACCATGTGTCGCACAATAATGCAGGGGTCAATGTTCAAGCGTTGCAGTTTGTCCCAGACGAGGTGTAGCTGCATGTTGAAAGCCAAATAAGGAGTAAAAAAAAACATTATACAAGGAAGAAGACATTTTTTTGTACACATGTGAGAACAGTGTGTGATTTTAGCTGTTGCAGGTCCTTCACCCAGATAGCAAGGTGCAAGAGGGTCAAAACTATTGGTGTGGCTTTGTTTGGTTTTTAGAGATGCATGTTTTTCTAAATCCTAAAGATTGATTTAAATTTCATATTTGAAAATCATCACAGTTTTGATTAGATTTCTTCCCCTATGATTTAGTTTTAAAATGTGCAACATGTCTACATAAAATACAGACTACAGGTAGTGAGTGAAACGTAACAGCATTCATTCTTAAAATTGCATCATTTCTAGTGAATTGTAGTAAAATGGAACAATTCTTCCTTCTGTGGAAGACTCCCACTGAACCCCTTCAAGCATCACTGCTGTTGAATTAGGTTGCGCTTGTTCTTTACTTCGGGGCACTCGTGCTCGTGTGTGTAAGGATGAGTCTAATAACATATTTCAATCTCAACTGTGCCACATTTTATTATAGTAATATTCCGAGTCTTGGCGGCTTGGTTGCAGTCGACGGACTCCCGCCGTCGCGTTGAACGTTTATATTTCACGTCTGACTCCGCCTATCCAGAGTAGCGTCGGTGTACGCCAAAACAAGTTACGAGTGTATTCTACAGATCCAGTGCGTCACAGAACTTCGGTAATAGACCAATGAGAATGTAGCTTTGGACAGGGGCAGAGCTAATTGACAGGAGAAGCAGCCAATTAACCGACGTTTCGCCAAGACGTTGTAACCAATCGTCGAGCATATGCCAAAAATAACACCTCCTCTTGTTCAGCACCCAAAGTCGAAGGATAGCTCTGGCCTTTCAATTGAAGAAAGTGCTAGATTTGTCAGTGTTGTATAATATAACCAATTCTCAGTGTCCATATTTGTTTTGGAACGATCGGAATTGTCTTCATTTAATGTGAGAGACAGAACTGGCGTCAAACATGCGTAAAAATCAACGCTGTCCAAGCAGGGAACCACCGAGAAAGGAATTATCGCCGCTCTTCTGAGGCCAATCTCCATTATTTTTGTCAAATAAGGAAACATAACATAGCTAGCTAGCTAACGTTAGCTCCGTAGATAGCTAGGTTGCCGACATATCTTCACACAAAAGCAGAATCCAGCAGATAATCAAGATTGGATCTACATTCGCAGCGGCAGGAAAACGTAAGTAGCATGCTAGTATGTGCGCTAACGTCATTAGCTTGAGTTTGACAAGCTGGGGGAAATGCGTTGGCTCCAACGACAGCTAACTGTTAAGTTAACGTTAGCGAGCCAGCTAACGTTAGCTCACATCAACACACTAGCAAACTAGGCCTTTCCGTAGAGGGAGCAGTGTTAAGTGGAATGGAGTTCAGCATGTGGTCAGTGGATTGGTATTTAACACAGAAACGCATTTCCAAAAACAGCCAGTCGGTTCATGCAACATAAATCGTGTTGTGCAATAACGTTAGCGCTCAAACAGACCGTCGCTAAAATAAAACCTGAGCCATTATCTGAAGTTTCAAAGTAACTTAAGCTACCAACGGTGGTGAGCCACTTCTGAATGAAGCAAAATTTAAAGTATGTTAACAGGCAAACGACACGTTGGCCTCCAGTGCTTAGTCTGGTCCCAAGCGAGCTAATCTAGCATGGTATAGGCTACACTAGCTATAACTAGCTAATGACAGCTTAGCGGACTTTGTCATATGGGTGTCAGTGGTTAGCTGTGTGATGTTAGCCTGGCGGTGTAATGGCATTTCTAACGATACAACATTATATTTAAACAGGCGCACACCCACAAAGTGCCATAGGTGCTGTTAATTTCTATAAGCAGCCATGTAGCGGTGTTAATATGTCAATATGTGTCAAACAAAAATGCATGCAGTTGGATAGCTACTGTGTGCTGTGTTGTGCATGCAGTGACCTTAGAGGGTGATTATAACCGCAAGCCCCCCGTTTTTACGTCTTGTATCTTTGTTGAAGCCCGTGAAATCAGTCAGTACACATGAACTGTAATCTAAGCAGATAACACTTAATGTTAGTCACAAGCTGGTAAGGTGTTTATAACCAGTCATGTTTCACTGCGGCAACAGCACCGCTCCTCCCAACACTTCACCGGTTCTCTACTGCTCATTATCTACCTGAAATATGTCATATTTACTCATATACATAAGGATATAATAATATATGCCCTAATCTTGTTTTTGATAATGCTCTGTAGGTATTGTGGAGCAAAATAACTGTGAAATGAACTATGATAACAAAATATTAAAACTCAACTCAACAAACTAAACATTTACAACCAAATAATTAGCTACTTGTTTTAGTTTCAACTGTATTCACTGTTTTGCTTGTTAACTGGTGAAGAACGGGCAGCTGTATAGTTCCATGTTTGTGCTGCATGCCTCAGTTGATTTATTGAAAGTCAGCTGCTATGTATGTTTATTTCTTTGTAATATTTTCTATATATTGCATATGCTCCAGGCATTATTAGGGAGGGGCAGGTCCATAGGCACAGGGCAGCTGTTTAAAATGTACAGGGTTTGCCCTGACCATAAACATGGGCTTGGTTGGTAACTCCTAACTTTGATTTAGGTGTACAACAGTACAGGCCTACATGAGCACATGTTATCCGCCATAACTCAAAGACTGTTCTATAAAAATGTGATAAATGATAATAATGATATATTAATAAAAGTGGGCTTTGTTGTTGGTATTTTTATTCTTGTTTTAAGAGCAATCAGTGGCGAGTTGCGGATTCCTCCTACTAACTTCTTTAACCTTGCATGCTGTTCTCTTCATAGATATTTTAGGGAATTGTTTGTGGTGTGTCTGATGTGATCAGTTAAGCAAGTCATCCTCTGCAACAACTCAGATCAGTAATTAAAGCTATCAGTCATCTCTGGTATTCTTCGTTTTTGCCAATATTTGCGCTAGGAATTTCTGGAAGTTTTCATGCCACCATGGCGTATTCCCAGTTTTACTCAGTCCAAACAAGTGTCTCCCCTCAGCTGTGAAAATGACAGTTCTACTCTAGCTTCCCTTATTAATGAGCAGCCACCCCACCAGTAATGCAAAGAGTACTCCCTCAGCTTCTGATGCTTGTCTCCTCATTACAATGCAAAGAAATGTTTGCTCAGATTTTGTGTTGAAAGTGAAGCTCTTGACTTCCCATGTAAAGAGGGCCAAGTGTGAGAGCAGACTAACTTTGTTATCTATTTTTATTACCCTTACAGTTTGGGAATTTTATATGATCTTAGATCATAGAAGCCATTCTAAATTGCCCTACTATATTGGAGAGATTTGTCATCTAAGCTAAGGCTTAAGGTAAATTTCATCATCAATTTTGTATAGTGCAGAGTTGAAATTTAGTCTGGCAGCCACCCTACTCACCTTCTCCGGTACATCAGATTGCGATAAGGTGCACAGGTGACCAGCATATGACATCACTTGGTATTGGGCTTGTGCCCTGCCTGCCAGATACGGGAGGAGTTCAATAGCTGATAATCTTATCTGAGTCAGCAGTCACTGTGTAAAGACTGAGAGGCAGATGAAACACAGTGTCAGTAGGAGACTGAGACAGTCAACAAGCTTATTTTAGTTTGACAGATCTCAAAGGCTTTGATTGTGCTCTGATGGCACTGTAGGCGTCACATGATGCTGTTAAAAATGTAAACCACCATAGTCCTCAATGGTCCTCCATAATAGGGAAGAATTTTCACCAGTTTAAAAATTTCCTGTTTCACAATCTTCAGTGGAGTAAATCAATCTGACTGCAGCTTTCTCATTTACTTACATAGATTATTCACTTTGGGCATATCATCAACATGAAGGCAACTGGGTGATATTTACCTCTGAGCCATGCAGATATATATTTTTATGCTAATTTCATTGATGAAATAATCTTGGGCATAGGGGTAACAGGCATATACTTGCTATTAATATTGGTACATTGATATTAAGTGCTGTAGCTTCTTACTGGGGTGATGTTATCTATACACATTTGAAAAAATGTCCTATTGTGTTTGCATGAACGCATAAAAAATAGAGATGATGGTTGACATGCTGCAACAATTGTCAATTAGACGATTGATGGAAAATTAATTGGCAACTATTTTGATAATCAGTTAATTGTAAAAGTGTTCTTTAATGCAAAAATGGTTTCACACACATTGACAGGCTCCAGCTTCTCAAATGTGAATATTTTCTGCTTTCCTTATTCTTCTGTGATGGTAAACTGAATATCTTTTGGGGTTTTGAACTGTTGGTCGGCCATTTGGAGACATCACCAGAGAATCTGGGAACTTGTGACAGGCATTTTTCACAATTTGCTGACGTCTTATAGACAAAATGATTAATCGAGAAGATAATTGGTAGAAATAAAACAATTGCGAGTTGCAGACCTAATATATAGTTGTCATTTTTAAAGAAAGTCAATTCAGTTGTTGATATTGTTTGTCAGATCTATCGAGAAGAGCGATGCCAACAAGAAACTACAATCTCCACTCTCCCTTTTTGTCTCTGCTACACACAGAACAGCCATCATCAATCTTTATATTACGTTATTTACACGTTGTGATGATTAACAGACTTGGCTGCCTTTCTTGATAGGATCTTAGTATCCTAGATAATCTTTGTTTTAGGTTATAAGTCACTTGTGAAGGAAGGTGATCTTGGTTTTAGAGGATTTTAGGAAACCACTGCCAGGACTGTATTTGAACTGTGTTTCTTCTTGGTGGAGTGTCCTGATTCAGACAACACAGAACATTTGTTACAAACTGTGTTTGATTGCCTCTAGAGCTGAAACAATTAGTCGTGAAAATTAATCTACGGCAATTTTGATAATCTATTAATTGCTGCAGATCAAGCAATCACGCAAAAATGGCCAATATTTTCTGGTTCCAGCTTCTCAAATATGAACTTTTGCTGCTTTTCTGTGTTTTATATTTTTTTTAATTGAATATCTTTGGGTTTTGAAGTTTTGGTCAGACGAAACAAGACATTTGAAGGCGTGAACTTGGACTCTCAGACCTTGTGATGGCCATTTTACACAATTTCATAGACCAAATGATTAATCGATTAATCAAAAAATAACAACAGATTTATCGATATTGAAAATAATCATTAGTTGCAGCCCCTTCACGTGGTCCCATCTCGGACTTTGAGAGTGTCACTAAGTTGTAAGTTGTGGTTGTATGGAGTGTTGGTTGTTGGTCGCCACATTGTGCACTTTGATGCTTTTCCCACTAAGGATTACCGAGATTTACCAATTTCACCATTAGCCTAGTTTTGAAAACAGCATTACGCCTGTTGAAGTCATGAAGTGAAAATCTTATTGACGGTCAAAGGAGAAAAAGGCATTAGAGCAAGTGGTACTGCAGTGAATTCCATTGACTGGTATGATTCAGGAGTATGGCCGACCTTGGAAGCACTCAACAGCAGATTAGTGCACAAAGGGGAGATGAAGAAATTGCGGGTCAATAAAGTGTGTTGAAGTGGTGTGTGTTGGATCTGTGCACCTTTTGTTCTGTGTGTAATAAAAGAAGTGCAAAAAGGGAGGCAAGGCAAGGTCAGAGTTGGAGTACGGTAAAGGTTAAAGTTGTTCAGCAGTTAAGATAAAAAGACAGATTTAAATATGTAACACTAAAGAATTTCGGGTGTGTGAATAGATGTAATAGGAAGGTGTGGCTTTAGTTATTACTGATGAACAGGGGACCAATTACACAACTTGAGCTGTGTCCCAATTCAGGTTGCCTGCTTCAAAGTTCGTATTTCAAGGCTGAATACGTCACAACAGTTTGACTAGGCTGTCCCAGTCCAAATGCGGCTCTGAAACGTGACCCGGTGTATCCTCTGCAGTTCTCAATCACTATCCCACAATCCACTCTGGGTTGGCTAGTTTAATGGTGCATTAAGGTGGTCCTCCCCACCTTGTAAATACGGGGAAATATCACATGATCATGTCATATTTATCAGGTATGTCCCTTCAGGTGGTCGTCAGTCCGATGTACCAATGTAAAAGCCCCAGCAAAGACCACTTTGCTGTTTGAAAGCAACATCTGGTTGATAAATTTGAACAATTTTGAGCTAACAAGTTGACAAGAACGACCAGAATGCCTCATTAATTTGTTCTCTGTGACCCTGTTTACCCTTGGTTATGTGTCTTCGGATCTCGGATCACAAGTGGACAGCGCTAAATGCAAGTGTAAACGACCACCAAGACGCATTGTGATCCGATCACTCAAACCACTTGCAGAGGTGGTGTGGGACTCATTTGACCACATATCTTTTATAGTATAAACGCTAATGTGTCCTGATGCGTCCCCGACAAGGACGTAACAGGAAAATCACCCAAAGTGATTTGCAAATCGCAAATCACTTTGTCCTACCCTACATGTGTACTAGTTCTTGAAACATTTTTGTTTTCTTAGCTAGCATGTGCGAAAACAAATCTGGCGACATACTGATGTGATAACTGTGCGCGGGGCCCTTTAATCTTCTAGTGAAAGTGACATAGGCAGTGACGAAATCTGAACACAAGTGGTCAGCTGGACACCTTGGAGACGCATGATAGACACAGGTGTGAACGGCGATGTGTCTCAGCTGTCCGCTTGTGTTCAGATCACCGAAATGCATTTTAAAACCAAGTCAAAACTATCTAATTTCAAGAGGAGATGCAGGTTCAGCTAAATCTTCATATCTCGAAGAATGCAGCCCCTGATTTGGGTCAGTTTCACCAGGACACACCTCTAATTGGACCAGCACAGTGTAGTGTAGTTATCCCACTCCTTTGTATCAAATTCCTTTACGTGTCTTTAGAGTTCAAGTTTTGGGATCCTTTGATTTTACATTATTCCCATGTAGGAGTTTGGTGTAAAAGACCAGTGTGGAACTGAACACATTTACTCTGTCAGTGGAAGCAGAGATGTTTGAGTTAATCACAGTCGCCATTCGTCCCTTCGACAGATGAATTTAGTCTGAGTGAATGTGAAGATTCTTTGGTCTCAAAGGACTAGTCTGACAGGTTTTGGGTAAAAAATAAAGCACTGTTTCTGACCTCCACAGTCTGGATACAAAAGTACTGTGGGGAGTAGCTAACTAAACCCATAGGAATTACTTGTCAGCTTATGATTTAAATCATCACACTCCATGAGTCATTGCCTTGTGATCAGACAAAATCCATCATTTAATAAAAATGGAAAACACAAGATACTGTAAAAGTGGAATTTCGGCCAGGAAGCATATGTAGTGTCGAGCTTGTAAGAGATGAGTGGTGCAGCGGCTCACTGTTGGCCCAGTGTAACCACATTGTTTGGTCCTTTGTCGGCAAGCCTCTCAGAAGGTGACTCACACAATAATAATGGAGATTTAGGAAAGTAAAGTTGATTTCACGGAGTAGAGGCTTGTGGAATTCACTTTTCCATTTTTTCTCCACAGTCTCAGTTTGTTGTTGGAGCAGCTGATGAAAGAATGAAAAGATGTATAATTGTCTGTTAAAACTAGACTTTTTTTAGATTATAACCTTTATTTTAATGGCAATTGATGAATATATTTTCAGCATATAACCGGTTCAACTCTATGTCTTGATAAAAGTGCTTAAAATGAAATATTTTCCATACATGACAGTTATAAGCAGGTATACAAGAGAGGTGCCACCGCAGTAAGAGCAGTCTACTTCCACTTACAACCTGGATTCGTCTGTAGTCGGTTGACACTGAGGTGACATTAGTCTGCGGACAGTTGGCATAAGTTAAACAAGCTTACAGAGAATGACAGTCGATATTTAGATTACAATGTGTTCACAAAAAGACAGTTTGCTGGTTAAATAAGCATGAGGCACAATAAGGTGTCCAGACAGAGAAAAGTTTAATTACCAAAGAGACCAAGGGGAGGCTGAGTTTAATTAACCCGAGACAAATTATTGAGGTAATCAAGAAGATTTCTCAAACACTATGCCTGACCTAGGTAGTGTATTATCCATTTAGCAGAAGGTAGCATGCCCACTTGGCAGCCTGGCTAATGTTTGTAAGCAGACTAGTTAAGTTAGCTAGATTATTATCTGCAGTTAGTCCTGCTTAGTCGGGCATTTTCTCAAGTCTCTACTGTAATGTCACAAGATACAGGAAACTAAAGATTAAAGAACCAAGCAATGAGTAACTAAAGCCGTGATAACATTAAATAGGTAGCTTACATATGAGCTAATGTAGCTAACTGTTCATGCTAGCCATTCACGGTTGGACAGGGTGTCCATCATTAACCTGTATTAGCTGATACTGCATGATAAACAGCTGTCTGTAACTTTTGTTTTTGTTACTAACGACAGCAACACCAAGCCAGTTTGTAATACTCAACAAAATTTGAGATGTGGACTTGAAATGTCTTGATTGGCATTATCTAAACGTAAGGTCTTTAGCTAAAACAACAAACATTTGTCGCAGACCTTCACTGTAATCAAATCAAAATCAAGTAAATAACATCCAAAGTTGTTGTATCCCCAATTATCACATCGTCTGTAGTCAGGCATGAACCTACAGGGTAAGCCCCAATGTATTACAACATACGTGTTGATGTGTACACATGGATAGCGCTGGAAACTGTGCGTTAACCTTGCTTCCAGGATAGCATTAACTGTTTTGTGCGAGTGTGCCTGCTCTCAGAGGCAGCGCTCAGGCTCTCTGCAGCATTATGTAATCCCCGACCTTCCACTTCCCTCTTCGTAGCCAGTGGTTTTTGGCAGACATGTGCATCTTAGCATGAGGGGGTGTTGGTTTCGACCTGTGGTTACGGCGCGGGTGACAGCAGTTTTGAGGGGGTTAAGTGGTTGAGAGTTCCTGGTTTCAGTCTGATGTCTCAATGGAGATATTTTCTGGGGTTTTCTGTGTGTGCTTGTGTGTGTGTGTGTGTGTGTTTGCCCCTTGTACCTTTGTCAGCCAGAGAAATCTCATAGTATCTGCATGTGTTCTCGCAGTCTGCATGTCTCCTTTCAGGGTCTGGCTGCTGCGACTGCTTTAATGGATGGATGATGCAACTCCCCTTTCCTCTCTCTACCAGGCGGCTGACTCTGTGTGTGTGTGTGTGTGTGTGTGTGTGTGTGTGTCTTTTAGAGCGAGTGAGAGAGCGACATAGAGAGGGGGATGTCGCTGAATGAAGCTTAGCCTGGATGTTTGCCCTGCAGGGTGGGTGGTTGCTAGGCAATGGCAGTGTGTTTGTTTTATTTTTAGAGAGAATCACTGCTGGTGAACATAACAGATTTCTCTTTCTCTCACACACACACATATGTGAACATGGTTTCTTACCATACATGAACATATAGGCTACTTCTGAGTGGCGGTAGCTGTTGGTAGTGGTGAGAGCTTGATAGAGGGAATCCTGTTGATACAATCATGTAGCTGAAAAGCAATAGAAATGTGAATGGCGTGGCCCACTGCCCCACCCTGGACATGAAATCTAAACCGACCTAGCGTATTTATAGAGCGTCTTTTCTCGCACATAGACTATGACACTGCACACATGCGCAGAGCAGACACAAACACACACACATACACGTTCCTGTGAAACCAGCTGTAGTCACTCCTCGCATGTACCAGCCTTTTTTGGGCACATGCCTGTCATGCCGTGTGTGCGCTCATGTGGGAGGTAATGCAGAGCGAGAAATCAATATGTTGAAAAAAAGACGTGCCCGGGCCGCTTTCGGTTTTTAGCGCTTTTTATTGATTTCAAGATCTCATGAGTGCTACACCAACCAAGCAATACATACTGTAAGTAGCTCCATACTGCAGCAGCTGCTGACATTTAGGTCAGAATTGATTGGTATGATGGGAAAGTATAGTGCAGGTCAAAAATGCCAGAGAGATATGGCGAAAGGCGGTTGAGCATTTGAAGAAGTGGCCAGTGAAAGGACCAGGAGGTGCTGCTAGTGTCTTCAGGTACAGCTTTAATGCATTCTTCTGTACTTTCTGTACTTTTAATTTCAGAAGCGATTCATTACATTTTCATTTCACTCAGCAACCAGATCTTTTGTACCTTCTAAGTTCTGGAAAGGTTCCTCTCCCCTTTATGCCTTTCTGAATGGTCACAGAGCAGCTTCAGTTATTAGACGATGGAACAGCCATGTCTGTCCAGCAAAAAAGCTGAACCTGGCTCGGCAACTGCGTTGATCAATCAAATACAAGCAAGTGCGCATTCCTGGTAGATTGCTTTGTAATGTGAATACTGCATTTCTGCAATTTACCTCACGATTGCCACAGCAAAAGATAAAAAGATTGCTGCCACGATAACTTTCCAGAGCAGTAAAATCTCTTCTCATAATATAATAAACTGCTGTGGATTGTTTGATAAGCCTTCAAACTCGTGGATCTGTTCCTCAAACTGGACTTCCTACATTGTATTTTATTGCCTCACCAGTACCTGAACCACCACACCCCCGCTAACACAGCTCCTTGAATTGTTTAGACTCAGACTGTTTTCAGAATGCCCACTAACAGACCAAAGACGCGGTCTGTCTGCCTGCCTGACTGCATTGGCATCCATATTCCGCCTTTGGTTGTGATTCATGGTCAAAGAGTTTAAGTTTAAGTTTAAAAAGTTTAAGTCGAGGCAAGAGAGATTTCATTTCCACTCAGCTCTTGGCAGGTGAGAGTTTCAGGCCCTGCTGATTCAGTAATGTCACACTCTATATTCTGCCAACAAGTTAACTAATAGTATTAGTTACCTTGTGTTCAGAGTGAAAGAGGCTCTGTGTGTTCAAAGAAGCTTTACAGCTGCAGCGTAATCCTCAACTCTGTGGTTCCTCCTCTGCTATCTTTGTCTTGTTGTCAGGATCTCTGGCTCTCACCATCCATTGAGTAATTAAAAGCACTCTGTAATCACCGTATGAAGCAGCCTACTGAACTACTGACACCAAAAACTGGTGATTTACAGCAGGATTTGTAGGACCAAGGATATTATTATTATAGACTATAGAATAGGGCTGTCCTGAATACCATTTTTGGGGCTTCGAAGCTTCGGTGAGAATTACCAGCGAAAATTTGAAGCTTTGCCGGGGGGGCGACGTGAATGTGAACGGTTGTGTTTCATTTCTAAGTTATGTAACCACTGTTCCTATGATGGCAAGTTTACATTATTTAACTACATTATTGTAAACTGTTACCTTTTTAGCTGTTCCAAATCATGAAAGGATGTTTTGATGCCTTTTCATCTTTACTAGTTGACGTTAGCTAGCTGTAGACTGGAGAAAAAATAATTTAATTCACTCAAAGGCAGCTACCGGCAACTTCTAAGGTGGAATGTTTTCTTGCATGTGTTACCTTTCTAGCTTCGGTCCTCCGAACCGTAGCTGGGAGACCTCTGGTATCTTTAGGCTAATTTCCTGGTTCGTCAGTTAGCTGGGAACTGCCCTCCGAAGTCCGGGCAAACTCTGCTTTTAAGAATGGTCGGGAGACATCGTGGTAATGTTGCATAAAACAGGTGCTTTATTCACTCTGTGCAGCGAACACAATACATGGCCCTTTTCACCACCGCTTTACTTGAACCTGAGCTTATCTGGATACTTTCTGCTGACTACTGTAACTTAACAACTGATGGAAGCATGCGCTTCACGGTGTCTGCCGCACGTACAGGTACTTTTTCTACACACACAGGAGAGACTCACTTCCCATAACAAACCTGCCAGACTACGTCACATGCATACGTCACCCACAAGGCCACCTTCCTTAAAGGGGAAGACTCGGCTGGTAACACGTTACTCAATGCATGAGTTGACGTCGTGAATGAATCAACACACCTTAAAAAAAAACAAATATCCAAATCCCAAAATTGAAAACCGAATACCTACCCAACAAACAAATATCCGAATAGCTGAATATTTGGGTCCAGCCCTACTATAGAATATCATTTTGATCTTTTGTAAATCTGACAATAGGAGTCAGTTTTGCTTCACTCACATGTGTAATGTTTTAAACACTGAAAAATTAGCTGTGCACCGAGTTAAGATGGGCAACAAAAGCTTGTAATAAGAAATGTGAATATAGCTCAAAAGAAGTCAAATTCTGGTTTTTATCTTATTCACTTTATGTAAACCATGAAAACATACTAACTCAAGTTAACTACTGTATTATGGTAATGCCTCCTTCTTTCTTTCTCAGAGTTCTTACTTCTACTATCACATTAACTAACCAACTAAAAATCAACTCGTCAGTCCTCACTGGTCGACAAACTATGTAATGGTGACAGTGTTTCTAAATTACCTCAAACTTAGTTTGGCATTTCTGTACTGCAATTTCTTGTTTCTTATCGGCCGACCACATAGACGTATCTGCAATAGGCTAATATTGGCTGAATTATCAGTCTAGCTCTAAATCTAATTCTATGTACAGTATATTTATGGTGTCGTAGTGCATTAGGATAAAAGTGTTGGGGGATAGATGTTCTTTGTCTTTGGTGTAATGATTCCATATCTGTGTTTCTTTCTTCTCTTTCCTCGATTAATCTCCAGCTGTAGGCAGCAATGGGTGCATTCCTGGACAAGCCCAAGACGGAGAAGCATAGTGCCCACGGCGAGGGGAATGGACTGCGCTATGGCCTGAGCTCCATGCAGGGCTGGCGGGTGGAGATGGAGGACGCCCACACAGCTGTGGTGGGCCTCCCCCATGGACTCACCGACTGGTCCTTCTTTGCTGTCTACGATGGCCACGCAGGCTCCCGGGTGGCCAACTACTGCTCCGGCCACTTGCTGGAACACATCTTGTCAGGAGGGACCGACTTCGGTTCAGGACCCGGCTCCGTGGAGGGTGTGAAGGACGGCATCCGCTCGGGCTTCCTGAACATTGACGAGTACATGCGCAGCTTCTCTGACCTGCGGCAGGGCCTGGACCGCAGTGGATCAACAGCCGTGTGCGTGTTGCTCAGCCCGACTCACCTCTACTTCATTAACTGCGGCGACTCGCGGGCCGTGCTGAGTCGAGACACCAAGGTGGGCTTCTCCACCCAGGACCACAAGCCCTGCAACCCCCGTGAAAAGGAGCGCATCCAGAACGCTGGCGGCTCAGTCATGATCCAGAGGGTAAACGGCTCCCTGGCTGTGTCCCGGGCCCTGGGGGACTACGACTACAAATGTGTGGATGGTAAGGGCCCCACGGAGCAGCTGGTGAGCCCCGAGCCCGAGGTGTGTGTGTTGGAGCGGGTGGCCGAAGGAGACGAGTTTGTGGTGCTGGCGTGTGATGGAATCTGGGATGTCATGTCCAACGAGGAGCTGTGTGAGTTTGTCCGCTCACGACTCCTGGTGTGTGATGACCTGGAGAAGGTCTGTAACTCAGTGGTGGACACCTGTCTGCACAAGGTAAGCTTTGTTTTTTTCACATATGAAGTACAGTAGAAGTGAAAGTGTACACGTAGTTTTGCTTATCAGCTT
>NTHP01000679.1:55236-86878 GCA_003416845.1 Oplegnathus fasciatus
TGTGTGTGTGTGTGTGTGTGTGTGTGTGTGTGTGTGTGTGTGTGTGTGTGTGTGTGTGTGTGTGTCTGCATGAGTTTGAGTGACCGAGCAAGAGACCAATCATCACTACTGAAATGTGTGTTTTTGGTAGTGGGTGATACTCGAGTGTTAGCCCATTTTTCAGCATGTTCAGCGATGTTAGGTTGTTCAAACCAGTCTGGGTACTGAAAAATGGGCAGTTTAACACAGAGGGACACTTGTGTAGATGGGTTGGTGGGTGTGTACTTGCAGTTTGAGCTTGATTTCATTAAAATCATTCCCTCACCACATGTACCTAATTCCACATCTCCACATTTTAGCGCGCTGCCTTGCAGTCACCCACAAAGAGGTTAAAATTTGTTCCTGGGTGTTGTTATTCAGGTGGATATAAATGTGTCAGTAACACTCAGGAAGGCTAAACGTACTGGTACCAGGTGACCAAAGGGGCCATAAAATTAACATGTGTTTTAAATGAAAATAAGACCAGAAGTCCATAGCCATGCGCACACACCAGAAAACAAAATTATTGGATGGATGAATAATGGAGAGAAATCTTCACTAGCGGCTAAAATGGTGGCACCAGACGAAAGGTCATATTCTTTATAAAATCAAAGGGTTCATCTTTTATACAGTGTGTGTTTTTACGTGCACAGTCTTGCTCCACATTGCACTGCATTGTGTGACATTGGCTCAACTTTTGTCTGTCAGTGTTAGCTGTAAACTGCTCTTAGCAGCTCAAATCACAGTTACTGTTGACATCGTCCTGTTCGGGACTGTCTAATCTACTGCATGGGAGACAGTCCCGAATGGTTCCATAGAAAAGTTCAGGGAAGCGGCTGTTTGCTGCTCTTTAACGCAGGTGGGGTTGTTATCCATTTGCCAAAACAGCTAGTTAGTCTTCATCCTTAAAGTAAAAACTGAAAAATAGTGTTTTCATTGGCTCATCAGTGCCCCTTGTGGCCGTTGAGGGAAAGAACTGAGTGAGATTTATGCTTTATCAGAAGTATTTTATCAGTGTTTTTGGTTTCTACAAGAGAAAAGACTTCAAAGGTGAAGGCTAACTGGCTGGTTTGGCAAATGTACGTCTTGCTAACCCCACTTCTGTTAAAGTGCAGCGCACAGCCACTTCCCTTTCCTATGGAACCATCCGGGAGTCCCAAACAGGGCTATTGTTGGCTCATTAATGTGCTAATGTTTGCATGGTAAAATGCCTATGTGCCTGTCAACAACTACTGGCTTTTAAATGCTGTTTAAAACACGTTAGCATGATAACGCTAGTTGTTTTGAGCTGAATACTAATGTTGTCATCGGTTAGCATTCATCTCAAAGCTCACAGCTGAGCTTAATTGCCGCTATTCTGACGAAGTACTTCTTGGACAAAGTTGAGCTAAGTCAAACTGTGTATAGCTGAACCTGAGAAGATGAAGCAAACGTCACCATAGATAAGATTAGCCATCTTGCTTTAGGTAACAATACGGCCTTTCTTTTGGCGACACCCTCAGGCCAACACATTTTTTTGCCAAATGCGCTAACATGCGTACAGTTAGCCTGTTAGCACACGTCAACAACTATTACAAGTTAACATGCTAACAGTTAACATGTACCATTTCGTGTTTGGCTTTGTGTTTATCACGTTAGCTTGCTAACATGTTAATGTTTATTATCTTAACATGCTAGCATGCTATGTTATCATTCATGTGTAGGACAGCTGTGGCTGTGTGTTAGACAGGCAGTGGAAAAGTTGACCTGATGATGGCGCTAGATGAGGGATTGGGACCACAAATGTTTCTTCCAAATATTAATCCATCCAGTAGTTGTTGAAATATTTAACTATGGCAGGATGTGATACAGCTTGATTAAAGCCCACATTCAGTATATCTAATTATTTGCAGGTTATGACAAAGTCTGTTCAAAACAACTCGGTCTGAAACTCTTACCTTATTGTGACAGACTGAACCTACAGAGTTTATTCTTCTTCTTTGAAAGCAGGTAGAGGGATGTTACTGTAAGTCTGTATAATGCCCAGTATCCAGTGACTCTGGTAATGCATGCACTGCACATATCTTTTCAATATAAGGCACTTAACATTGGAGGGGAGGTTGTGCTAAACACTGCGTGTATGTATGTGTGTTTGTGTATGTATGAGTTGTATTTGTATGCGATTACGTGGGCCAAAATCAGTCCCACGCAGTTAAAATGACAAATGAACAAATAAAAATGATTCGAGGTATAATGCTATGATTTGTCTCAAGTGTATGAGTATCTCCCATTGTAATCTGACTGTACAGCTGTGTTTTTCTTGTCTTTTTGTTCTCAGCCACCTTGCTAACGTGTAGGCCAGGGTTGTGACTAGGGACACAAAAAGCAGAAGTTGTATGTCATGAAAAACCATTAAAATGCCTGACAGAGCCCAAGGTAATATGGTGACAGGACCATTCATTGAGACTTCTAGTGGAATTTTTCAGTGTCCCCCATTCTATTGAATGTGTTGTATATGTTTTGAGAACAGCTCAAGCAGAAAATACATCCTCACCTTCCTTGACCTCCTCTGTCAGCTTCTAGCTTTAGCTTTGACTCGTGTAATTTCATCTCAGCTGCTTAAAGACGTTTTAATCTGTCGTCTCCTTTAAAACAATAGCAGCTCAAAATAAGCGCCTTCCGCTGCATTGCATGAGCTGGTGGCGACGAACGGAGGGGAGCTGCGTAGACTATAGGGACTCCATTCTCTCCATTTCTCCCCCTGTTTTTCAGTCTGACAGTTGGCCTCGTGATTCTCCGCAAGGTGAGTCATCAGAGGTCTGGGTTCTGGTTGTGTTAACATGCAGGCTGGGCAGGGGAATCTCACTGTCTTTCACCATTATCCATTCAAAGTGAGCAGATAAAAGGGGGCAGTGAGGTTCAAAATGTGACATTATTTAAGGCATCAGGAGCAGTATCTTAACTACTGTGTGCAGTGAAAGACGCAGCAGCAAAAAGCTTAACACACCTCTGTCCATCTCTTTTCCTTTTTACTCACCCAGAGTGCCGGTGAGCTGGAAGACCCCTGGTAGCCATGGCAACGACCCCCTGTCTCCTCCTGGTGATCGGTGTGTCCGTCCAAAGGAGGAGTGTCTCTCCATTGCGCCATGTCTTTCTTCCACTAAAAGAGGACATGTGGTGTGTGTTGGAGTGCGTGAGTGTGCGTATGTTGGTTGTGCATGTGTGTGTGTGTGTGTGTGTGTGTTTGCAGCAGTGGGACAAAGACGACGACGACAACAACTACACACACACGCATACTGCTTTAAACCTGGAGGAAAACAAAATCACTTTTCAGAAAATGTCAAGATTTTATGAACTGAAGCATTGTGATGGTAGAGATGATTTTTACCATTGAGGTGTTTTTTTCTTTCTTTTCTTGAATGTTGACATTGAACACCTGACTTTCACAATGACATGAGGACCTATTGTGTGTGTGTGTGTATGTGTGTGTTTGTGTGTGCGAGAGAGAGTTTGTGTGTGTGAGCGTTTCGAGGAGGGCCAAGAGAAGACAGACGGTGGATAAAGACTTTGTATGTAATTTTTCTTCTCCTGGACTTTTTCTTTTTTTTTTTTTGTGCTCCTGGGTCTGATAATTGCCTAACACCCTCGCTTCTCCCCTCTTAAAAAACACACACACACTCTCTCTCTAACACACACAGACACACCAAAACCATAAACACCCCCCTTCCACCCCACTTCCACCTGTGCACGTATGTGATATGTGCCACCTTCGCAGGGCACTGCATGAGGACTTTGGTTCAACATGTACAGCTACGTGGTTTTCTCGTCGACCCGGATGGACAGCCATTGGTTGAGACTGACTGAACCCGAGGGACCTCTGATTGGCTCCTGCCGTGTGAGAAGTGGAAATGATTTGGATTTTTTTGTTTTTTGTTTTTTGTTGTTGATACTATTAGGATGATGACGATGATAATCATGATGGGGAAATGGGAGGTTATCTTGTTCACTGAAGAGCCGAGTGCAAGTTGGACTCATGGAGGCGGGGTGGTGGGTTGGGTGGGTGGGGTGGGCTGTTGTATCACTGGTTGGACTTCCTATTGGAGAGCAGTTAGGGCAGGAGGGTGGTGGGTCAAACAGGCTTCCCCACCTCCCTCCCCACCATCATGGTTGGAAGTACACATGACGGCGGACTGTCCTGACAGTGGAAAGTTGTTGTTTTTTTTTTGTTTTTTTTTTTAATGTTGTCCATGAGGTTACTAGCTGCTCGCTATGTAGAGTGAGTGAACTCCCTGTTTTAACCCTGTTCCTGGTTCTCAGACTGCATTGGTAATGTTTGTATTGCTGTTGTTTGATTGCACTCACATTTGATTACAGAAAGCGTCTATATATGAAATAAAATACCTGCCAAGGACCCAGTGGTGGCTGTGTATTTTAATGGGAGAGCTCGTGTCATTTCTGGATGTTTTGTGTACGTCTGTGTGGCCGCGTGTAGGCTGTCGATACCTGCGTGATCTGCTGATGTTTAGACCACGTTTTCCTCTTTTCAGGGCCCTGCATCACGAAGCGAGGTTACACTGACCAATCAGATCACTGGAAAAATTGAGTCATAGTTCCTACAGTGTCCCACATGGACATAAGTAGCGTTTTTAAGTTCACAATAAAGAAGTAAAGAGATATTTTTAAAGGTCGATCACTATTTTGCTCCAGGCTGTCCATGTCTGGGTTTAAAACAAACTGAGGTATAGTTCACCACACCACTGGATTATAGCTACAAGCGTAGATGCTTTTACACTCTTATTCCATCACTGCAGCTCAGAATAACATGAGGCAACTTTGTGATGATGATTGATAATGACAAGTATACCCACTGTTGTCTTTTATTAGAAAGAAATCCACATTGTTAATTAGCTCCCAGTGAATTATGAATGCAGCATTTTGGTCTGATAGACCTCATCAGGCTCCTCTCCTCTCTGCTTTGGCAGCAGAAACAGTCTTACATTATTTGCTTTAAAAAAAAAAAAAAAAATCCCCACCTTCATTCATAGCCTTAGCCTTACTTTTCATATTTGGCTTTCGTGGCTGGATTGGAAGAGCCAAGTTAACCGAGCCTGTTGATGACCAGCTCTGTGATACTGGTGACCCGGGAAACACAAAGATAGTCGGACTAAGTTGAATTTCATGATACAGACCCCAGAATGCTGTGACAGTTACATTTCTTTATGGGACAAATGATGTTACCGTGAGGGCAACAGTTCATGGGCCGTAGCAACATACAGTTTTTTTTTTAAATCTTAGAAATAGAAGAAAAACAAATAAGTTTAACTATACGTAATTGTACATAATGAATATGTAGCAGTTTTAAAAATAGATTACATCAGGTAACCAGAGTACGCACTGTATACACACAATGTGATGTACCTGCATACATAATGTAAAACAGTATTCAGTCTGCCAGTATGTAATGAATAATATGGAACATATATTATGTGTGAAACAAAATGGTAATTCAGTCTGATTATCAGGCTGTGAATGTGTGTAATGTGTACACAAAAACCAACCTACAAATGTCCACAAAATAAACAAGTATTAAGTATTAAATTAAGTATTTACTGGGATTATTGCACATAATCCTGGGCTACTGCAGCAAAGCATCACACATGGGCAGATATCTTGTAATCAGCTGTACTGTACATCAGATCAACCTCTAAACATGAAGTCTCTAGAGGCCGTTAACAAGGCCCCACGTTACACCCACACAGGTGACTTCACTTGACTGGCTGATTAGATGTTCTCTCTGGACTGTGTGGGAGTATACAGACTGTGCTTGACTGACATCTTCCTCGCTCTCCTGTTAGCTTTGTTTCACCTGTGAAGGTGGGAAAAATGACACCCTTTGTTGTTCTTGTTGATCACATAGCAGCTCATTCCCTGCTTAACTCCACCCAAATAAAGGTCAAGCAGAGGTCTAATCAAGCGGGGTAAATAAAAACACCTTTTTTGGGATGTGCAGGGCCTTTAAACTTTCACCTCAGAGTTTATGCTTTTGCGTTATCTATCTATCTATCTGTCTATCTATCTATCTATTAAAGGTCAGCAGAATCCCTGTCTGCCTTTATAAAATCGCTTGAAGACCTTCCTCTTCCAAGAGCACTTAACTCACCTTATATGCTCTTTCTCTCTTGCACTATCCTTCTCCAGCTCTCTCTCAGAAAAACAAAAAGTAATTTGCTCGGCACTTATATGTTACTTCACGCACCTGTAAGCCTTGTAGCACTTGTGTCAGGTAGAACTGAGCGTTCAGGCACTTTTTCAAAGGGCTTCTCCTTGACCGACTGTGGCTTCGATTGTACCTCAAATAAAAATGTTGACCTGATGATGGCGCTGGATGAAAAGTTAATCACCAACTTTATTACAAGTCATCCTAAGCGGAACATTAATATCTACCTAATTTCACGAAAAAATTAAATGTCAACCTCATGGTGGCGCTATAAGGGAAAATCAGGGTATCACCAAAGTCATTAGGATTCATCCTCAGGGGAACATGAACGTCTTTCATGGTAATCCATCCAATAGTTGTTGAGATATCCCTTTTCTCAAAAATGTCTGCTGCTCACTATACAGTATGAATATCAAATAAAACCTGAATGCCTTGCAGAGACATTTGGATAAGTGATTGTATGCTACACTGACACCACACACACACACACACACACACACACACCCCTGTCTAATCTGTCACTCTGTCATAATTTGATCATAATCCCTAATCATAATCACAGCGTATCTTAAAGGTGTTCTCAATCTGGAGTGGGATTATGGGATTGCAGATCATGTGTGTTAGAGTGTGAATGAGCGATCCAAATATATTACGGTGTGATGTGTGTGTGTTTGTGTGTGTGTGTATTTTTAGGGGGGTAAAAGGGGTGAATTTAATTTGATGATGGTGGGGTACGGAGTGCGCCCTCTCACTGATTCACCCACTGAATCCACTTTAAGCCAGATATTACAAAACAATAGACACTGACCTGTTAAAATGTCTTTGTGCACCCCTCCTCGGCTCATCTTTAATCTCTTTCCCTTTAATTTGTTTTTGTAGAAATACAACACGACAAAAAGCAAAACAAGATTAGCCCAAGAAACACAGATCCACCGCCTCTTTGGTTTTGATGAGCAGTCACATTTGGCTGTAGGGATTTCAGTACTGGTCACAGTGTTGGTTGGTCGGTCGGTCCACTTTGTCCAGAGTGAAATATCTCAACAACTACTGGATGGATTGCCATGAAATTTGTGACAGATTTTAATGGCCCACAGAGGATAAATTCTTATAACTTTGGTGATCTTCTGACTTTTCCTCTTGCACTACAAGCACTTCAGAGTTTTCACTTACCTAGTGAAATATCTCTGCAGTTACCACTGGTGGAAAAAGTACTCAGTTTTTTTACTTACATTACCGCATTCAAAATGATATTATATAATGACATTATGATGATTATATGTTCTGTATGTGAAATCAGCTCAAGTAGTAACTGTAGCTGAGAAATAAATGTAGCGAAGTAAAAAGTACAATATTTCTCTCTGTGATGTAGTGCAGTAAAAAGTATGAAGTACTATAAATTGGAAATACTCAAGTCAAGTCAAGTACAAGTACTTCAAAATTGTACTTAAGTACAGTGTTTGAGTAGACTTTTGTACAGACATTCATGCTCCCCAGAGGATGAATCTTTGTCTTTTTTCTTTCTTTCTCCAGCGCCACTATGAAGTGGAAATTTGTTGTTTTTTTAGTAAAATGTCTCAACAGCTGTCAGATGCATTACAATGAAATTTGGTTCAGACATTCATCTTCCCCAGAGGATGAATCCTGCTGACTTAGTTTACCCCTTAACTTTCCTTTTAGCGCCACCATCAGGTCAAATGTTTAGTTTTTCCAATATCTTGATTTATGACCAAATACCTGCAGTATGTAATGACATTCCCATCAGCCTCAGCTGTATTTAGTGCTAATTAGCATATCTTGGCATGCTAACATGCTAAACTAAGATGGTGAACATGGCGATCGTTATACCTGCTTAACATAAGTGTGCAAACATTGTCACTCTGAACATGTTAGCATTGCTGCATTGCTGTGGTACAGCTTCACAGAGGTGCTAGTGTGGCTGTAGATTCTCGTTTAATGACATAAACACATCACATATTTTCAGCTCTCCAGCTCAGTCTTGCTCCTCTCACCTCTTTCTTACTTCACTCTTTCTCCTCTTATTTGAATTGACAGCAACTTCTGTGAAAAACCTCAGAGCTTCTCAGGCCACAACCTATAACCCGGAGCTGTTGGAAAAGCAGCGGCTGCTTCAGAAACTCCATTTAGAGGGCGCATACATGGTGACACTGAACTCGCCTTGTGTTACAATATTTATATAAAACATTTATATTTATTGCGGCTGCATGAGCATTGTGTTTATTCCTTCCTCTCCTGAAAGGGCAGTGGAGGTGTTCAGTGCCAGTGGTTGTTGTGCTCTCTACATCTCAAGGTCAGCTGACCCAGTTGACCCCAACACGCTGAAGAACATGTGCCAATAGAATAACCAAAAGCTGAATTGCTTTGTTAGCAGGGAGGAAAATATGAGTAGTGTTTCTCTTTCTCCTCGCTCTCGGTCTCCTTATCTTCTTCTTTTTTTTTTTTCACCTGTTTCACTCGAGTTTCTTCTCCTTCCACCCACTCTTGCCTTCAACAGCTAAGGATTATCCATTGTGGCTGTAACCTTGGGCCGAGAGAAGTGGTGACCGGGTGACTCTGCACAGGCATCATGTTTCAAACAAGACACCCCTCCTCTGAATTCGATTTTAAGGCTCTAAATGAGAGCTCAAACGGAGTGTGATTTCCATACACGGTGAAATGTAATATTCTGATGGCCCTCTGAAATCTGTGCGTGGGTGAGCCTGAGTGATGTGTGCGCGGATACGTGTGCGTCTCAGCATATGATTTTGAGTGGAGTAATTTAGCAGATGAGCGTGTGGCCATTGTTAGAGGGATAATCTGGCTCTTGCTGCTCAGATAGGTTAACATGCAGCAGATTAGACCAGATTACCCCCGACCACACCAGACAGGACAGGGGCTAGCTCCCACCCCCCACTCTCCCTCCCTCCATCTGAGCTGACCCTCCCCTCTTTGCCTTCCTCCTCTTTACATTCATTCTGACCCCAACTTCATTTCACTTTATCCTCTCTTGGCTTTCTATTCCTACATCCTTGTCCTACTTTTTTTTTTTGTATATCTCATCGGGCTTTCCCTTATTCTAACTCCTCCACCACTTATTCCTGCCATCCAACTAATCATTTCCTTTCTTCTCCATCTATTTGGTCCGGTGCAAGAATTGCAATCTTCAAAAACCTCACAACACTGTCAGCTCCTCCCATTGTTTCTCTTATTTGTAACATGAAACATGAACATGTTTTGATCCCTGTCTTAGACCCTAAACCAGTTGTGCTTTGCATTAAATCCATTAAAGATATCAAACTTGTATCAAATAAAGACAGTATTATTATCAGATATACAGTAAGTGAAATACATCCTATATATTACACCATAGTACTTATAACAATCTATGTATATTCTACCTCCATGTTTTTAAACTGGTCACAATAATGAGATTGAGAAAGATGAATGTTTGTGTACTTAATGTGGTATTGCTGAAATTAAAAAAGGATTTATGTAAATTAATGAATGACTGACTGAAGTTTTTCTTACTGTATCAGCCATACAACTATGGTTTTATTCTGTCATTTAAAGAACCTTACACATAACACACTCATCCACATGTTCACAGATTCAGTCCAACATAAAACACGCAGACACACGAAATGAAACAAAATAAAACTATAAACCGCACATAAAACAAGCAAAGTGTTATTGAAGTAGAAAACTGAAGCACGACAAGGGATAAAAACACTAAAAGTAAAAATAACTTATTTCCATAGTGGTCCACATGGGCCTACCACACACCACAAACTAGTGTAAGCTAGATCCAGAATGCTGCGTACGCATACATAAACATACACGCCTATTTGAATAATTTTTAGGCCTTCATTATACAACACAATTCATGAATCACTTTATGATACAGGAGAAGGGACATCTTTTTGACAAGGCATGAAAACAGCTGTCATTAATTGATTCACTTGATACAAATCTTTGCATAGAATTGAACCCTCAATAAACCTCCTTCAGACAGTTTAAAAAATGTCAGATCCAAGCTGGACTCCACTCCTGTGACACATTCTCTTAACCCATTGCATGAATGTGTCGTGTGCAGTGTACGTATGTGTGTGCGTCCTTACATCTGTACGACCGTGTGTCTCTGCCATGGCCGACCTGACAGCCGGGCGTCTGTTCAGGCTCCAGCTGTTTGTATTTTTGGCCGCTGGGGTTTGTTTGTTGGGCCGCTGCTGTGTTTGTGTCATTCAAGCTATTAATTAAAAGCAGTGGTGAGATGACACTAACAAAACACAGGATAATGATGTAATTACTGCCTTAACATCTGGCCTAGAAAGCAGAGCAGCACGTAAGAGGAATTATTAGTCAAATTATCTGATTATTTTGTTTATTTGTCCGTCAGGAAGGTGTTTGTGCTTTTATGTCACCCATCTGTCATGTGTGGATGCTTATTTGGGAGCATCTGCGTGTGTGTTTGTGTGTCACAAACCCGGTTAGGTGTTTACATGTGTGTTTCTGTCTTTCTGAAAAACACTCCTCTTCTCCAGCTGTTTCCGCACTCGCACAGCTGGACTGACGCCTCGCCAATGAAAGTGGCAGGATTAACTTCGAGGTATTGGGTTGCAAACCAATCAGGGGGCAGGATTAGTTGCTCAGGTACAGTTACTTGCTTACCTGTCCTACTCAGCTTTCTGTGACAGAGGTCAAGATGTGGTCAAACGGTGACCACACACACACACACACAACGTAATGTAATGCTTCACCCATCTGTCTACATGTGCAGCCAGCTTTCCTTCCTTAGGACCAGCATTTGTATGACGATGAGAAAGACCAACAATTTGTGACTTATTGTTTGGATTAATCGATTAATCCTCGTCAGATGTCAGAAAATAGTGATGATTGTCCATCATAAGCTCCCAGAACCTCAAGGTGACGTCTTCAAATTGCTAAATTTGTCTGACCAACATTCCCAAACTCAAAGATATTCAATTTACAATTATATTAAAGCAGCAACTCTTTATATTTGAAAGGCTGGAACCAGCATTTTCCCTCATGAATGACTTAAAGGTGTAGTTCAACATTTTGGGAAATACACTTTTGCTTTGTTGCCGAGAGTCAGATGAGAGGATGGATACCTCTCTCGTGTCTATGCACTAAATATGAAGCCACAGCCAGTTAGCTTAGCTTAGCATAAAGACTGGAAGCAGGGGGAAACAGCTAGCCTGCTCTTTCCCACACATAATCCCCCGTCAAACCACAACTTCACATGTTTACACTTTGTTTTTTGTACAAATGAAATAAACAGCATATAACGTGTTAATTAGTGAGCCTTACACGTGCTGGAAGGTGGATTTTGTTACAGAGCCAGGCTAGCTGTTTCCAGTCTTTATGTTAAGCTAGGCTAACCGTTTCCTGGCTGTAGCTACATATTTAGCGCAAACACACGAGAGTGGTATCAATCTTCTCATTTAACTCTCGACAAGAAAGTGATTAAGCCCATTTGCCGAAATGCTGAATTATTCTTTTAAGTGATAGATTGATTTTCATAATTGTTGTTGGTTGCTTTTCTAGCAATCAACTAATTGATTAACTGACTATCCGACATATAAAAAGTGCCATCCTCCCACTCTCTCCACATCTTAATTTTCATCGTTCTCAGCCTGCCACAATTCACTCCCCCCCTTTCCTGTTTTTTGGGTACCATTGTGCGGCAAACTCTCCTGGAGCCCTGTAAGAGCACAAAAGCACAACAAAGACTCAGGAAGTGATTAGTGGCTTAACGAGGAGGAGGCTTTGCAGGGAGTTAGGGGGGCTGTACGGCCTCTTCCATGAGACGGGGTGAGGGGGTTAAAGTTTCAGGGCTTAAGAGGTCAGTGTTAAGTTGTGGAGGTCAGTGGAGAGGTTAATTAGGAGCTGGGCTTTTGTTTACGGGGGATAAGGAGGCGCAGCGGCGATTCACTTCGTATCCTCACTATGTTCCTCCAGCCACCCTGGAAGTGTCATCCACCCGCTTTTAGCCAGCTCCGCTTTCCCTCCTCCTCCCTGCTAATTGTCCTGTGGCTGAAAAGAGATGTAGCTGAATTAACTTAATTGTCACCATTACGACGCACTTGCCCCCTCATCGCCACAACACACACACCTCGGGTATGTTTCCCTCGAGTGTGTTTGGTGTGTCCATCCTGCTTCAATTGGAAGAATGTCTTTTCAACTTGGAAGAGCCCTGGCCATGACTGTCGCTCAGAGACTGTTGTATGTGTTTGTCCATTGTCCTGCTCTTAAAACACACACAGAGGAACATGCTGCGAGTCCTCTGTAGACTCGAGCATCTCAAGTAGAGCAGAATGAGCTACTCGACGTGAATGTGTGTGTGGGAAGAAGGGAAGTAGAAACTTAACTGACACTGAAGCAGCTTTCTTGGCCTCGAAATGCGTCTGCCAACACCTTTCAGGTCACCTGTATTCAACTTTGTTTGTGAATATGTTGTTGTACTATAAGTCTAAGGAGTTTGTTTTCATTTAATTTACTCCCAATGGAGCTACTAGCTGTTACTAGCAAAAAACACCCGAATCTCCAAAAGAACTGTTGGCGGTCCGGTTGCATTGTGGGTAATGTAGGCACCAGGTTTTGAGGTTTTAGGAAGAAGAAAGCGTGAAATAAAAAGGATGATATCTCTGGTTCTGCTGCATCGATTCTTTATTTAAACTGTGCTTTTAGGAGCGCAATGCTAAATCGGTAGAGTACGCCTTCTAAGGTCCTTACGCTGGCTACCAGTGTGTTTTAGAGTTGATTTTAAGATTCATCTCATGGCCTGGGCCCAGATCGAGTTGCCTTCTCTTAGTTCTCAGGCAGGAACCTGTTGGCTGTTTCCATTTATGTATATGTATTTATATATTTATATTTCTTTATGCGTGCATTGGTACTTTATTAGTGCTTTTTCCCTAATTTTTCTTGTTGTTTCTTAGTGTTTTATGTTTCGCTTTTGTTTGTACTTATTGATTTTGATATGTGCTGTATAAATACACTTTATTATTATGTATTACTATTATTATAAAGCTTATTTGATAAAGGAAGGAGAGATTACCATGACAAGCATGTCTGGGGTGAAAAACTGGCACACAACTCCTCACACCACTACGCTGGGGACATCTGTCTGTTGGGATAATTGGCATTAACCCTTTTAAGCTGGGTGACCCCCTTTTTTCACGCCCAACTCATCTGAACTGGAGCTCACATTTGGAAAGAGTATAAGTGTGTGTGGCAAAATAGAATGAGATGGTGCACAATAAAGGTATAAAAAAGGTATAAAAGTGTGTTTTTTGTTTGCTGAGCCCAAAAAGATCTACTTTATGTTCTTATTACACACACACACACACACACACACACACACACACACACACACACACACACACCCTAACTCTGCAGGAAGGGTGCCACACTCCAAAGCATATGGCCCAGGGCGACCGACCAAAATGTGTTAATGCTGATTGAATATGCTTCTCTATTAGACTAATGTTAGCAGGCTGTATAGGCCCGATGCTAATCCAAGGTAACAGAATGGAGCTGGAGCGCAGCTTATCTCTGAACTTATGGATATTAGAGAACAGAAAAGTGATTAGAAAGTGATTAGAGTGGCGGGAGACCACTTAGAGAAACATACGCTTTCAGGTCTGGGTGAGATTTCCAATCACACCGTCCACATTACTGCTATTAATGATGCAAGCAGCTTACCGGCAGCATCAGAGAGGTTATGAGATTTAGTTGAGAGCAGACAGTTCAGTTTTGTTTCAAGATGTTTCTATTATTTCGTTTTTTTCTCTTTTTTCTTGAAATGTGACACATCATCATCATAAACTATATGTGTGTTTCTCTGCTCAAAGGGCCTCGTGGTCTTCTTGTTATTATTTGTTTATTGTCATTAATTCTCTATTAGCTTTTATAAGTCAAAAGTCTTAATTATCTTTTGTGCTATTTGAGTTGGTTATTGCGATGTAGAAAAAAAAACAGGAGATTAAATAGCATTAAACAGATTTTAAAAGACAATGTAGGTGTATATAATAATATTAACAATAATAAACTTTATTTATACAGCAAAGCTTTTCAGTACAAAGACAGTTCAAAAAATAAATAAAATAAAATGTAATAAAATACCCAACAATAATCTAAGAGAAAAACAACAATAATACTATAATTATAATAGAAATTATATATATAATATATAATTATAATAACAGAATAGGACATGTTGGAAATAAAACTGTGTGCTAGCATTAATAATAACATAATAAATTTAAAAAGATATGTTTTAAAAGCTGTCACGAAGCAAAACTGTCATCAAACAAGAAGAAATTTACACCACAATGATGTATAGAAAGAAAGTTTCATAGTTGATTTTTTATTTCCAACACACAATATTTGTTGAAATGAAATAATATTAAATTAGCAGATGACTTAGAATCATGTGGATTTGGACCCACTTTTTCCCTTTCTGATTCAGCCGGGACTCGTAATGTGTCTCTATCTATCTGGATCACACAAAGCCCACTGAACTGACCTAAAATAAAATAACTGTACTGATTTGAATTTACTGCCTGATCTTTATCGGTTCCTCTCCATGTAATCTGGTTTAAATCTCCGGAAAAAGCTGGTAAGTGGACCTTGAGTCAAGATTTCCTTTCGTCAAACTATCTGTTTCCTGTTACATGAAATGGTTCACAATAGAAAAGCAGTTCAGGAGGGACTTTTTGTGTCCAGCTTGTGCTTAAATGGAGGGAGATAAATCCTCTGTGCTTGATTGACAGTGCTGCCATGACAACCCCGCATCAGCTCCAGGGTGTCCAATCAGGAGTCAGACTCAGGGTCCCTCCCTGACTCTCAGGTGAGCTAAAGAGTCGGACTTCAGCAGATTTCTGTCAGACCGTTTCCGAGACACACTTCGTCTCCTCTTTGGTTTCACTCTGTCATCCAGATGGTGTTCAGGTCGCCGCTCGACTTTTTCTCAGCCTCCCGTATCCTCCTGCCCCACTTTGCGGATGGGCCCCCTATTCTGGCCCGCTCTCGGTCCCCGGAGGACCCTCCCTCAGCCTGTCCTCCCCTGGCTCTCCCGGGATTGTGTTTCTCTGCGGCGCAGATCGCCAGCGTCTGCGAGACTCTGGAGGAGACCGGAGACATCGAGCGGCTGGCCCGCTTCCTCTGGTCACTCCCGGTGACCGCAGACGGCCGCGACTCCATCTCTGAGCACGAGTCCGTGCAGCGGGCTCGCGCCGTGGTGGCCTACCACACAGGGAGTTTCCGCGAGCTTTATCACATCCTGGAAACGCACCGCTTTACGCGCGCCTCGCACGGTAAACTGCAGGCGATGTGGCTCGAAGCGCACTACCGGGAGGCAGAGAAGCTCCGGGGTCGGCCGCTCGGACCGGTTGACAAGTACCGCGTGAGGAAGAAGTTCCCGTTACCAAGGACCATCTGGGACGGAGAGCAGAAGACGCACTGCTTCAAAGAGCGCACGCGGGGGCTGCTAAGAGAGTGGTATCTGCAGGACCCGTACCCGAACCCTGGAAAGAAGCGGGAGCTGGCTCACGCGACCGGACTCACACCGACTCAGGTTGGGAATTGGTTCAAAAACCGGAGACAGAGAGACCGCGCGGCAGCAGCCAAAAACAGGTCAGTGACTTTGACTTGAAATAAGTTGACCGTTAAGTGTCACAGTTGGTAACTGAGAGGGAGCAGGAAGAAACATGCGCGAGCAGCCTGAAGGAAATATGAACTGATGTTTGATAGTTTGATAAAGTATCAAAATACTGTTAAAATTAAGGCAACTCTGTCCAAAATGTAATCAGTCTCCTTATTGATCACTCACTTACTCTTTCACTCACTCGCTGTGGCAATTTCCTCTCCACGGGCAGCCAAGGCTGTGCGTAAAAGGGCCATTCATGCGTAAAAGCGCACGGCCTTTCAGCTTGTTGGTTTTTGTTTCCCTTCTGTCAGTCTGACCTGGTCGGTCTTTCTTCTCCTCTCTCTCACTATAATTTGCTTCAGGGTCAGTGTGTGGGTCAACCACCCTGTCGGTGAAGGCAAAACGTGCATGAATGGGTGCAAATTGCTCACCACGCACGCGCAGGAGATTATTTGTTCTTATGATTTGACAATTTTATTTCTAAGATTTCGATTTTCAATTGTAACCATTCATTTTAGGTTTAATTAGAAGTTTATTTTTGTCCTTTTTTCCACAAGAAAACAATAATGAAACTTTCTTTAATTGTAACTTGTTGTATTTTATTTCCACAGTTTAGATTTAGGCGGGCTTCCCCACTTTTAACGTCTCTTCTTTTTCTCTTCCTTTTCAGGTTGCAGCACCACCGCATGTGTCCCGACGGCGCGCGCTCACTCAGCGGAGGAGAGTGCAGTCAAGACGAAAGCGGGGAGCGCGCAGACGGAGAAACTCTTCTCTCAGTAACGGACAGTGACTCTGACTTGGATGTGTGAGACTCTGAATCAATGAAATGGACCTTCGGGGGCCTGTGATGGTCCGTCCTGGATTACCAGAAAGAGGAGGAGGATGTATGCGGACAAAAGGCTGGTCAGGGTTTGGGTTGCAAAACATGTTCATCCTAAATATTCCCCCAGCCCACCACACAGATGATGTAAACGCATCTCTTTTTCTTCTGTTTCCTGAGATTTTAATTGATTTGAGTGTTTCTGCTGGTTCATTCATCACCGGCGGCCACATTTTTGATTTTTAACTACATCACTGGATGGTGACGGAGCACATCTGATGACCCAGCTTATGCCATCAACATAATTAAACAGACATCAGGCAGTGGACCCCTGGTGAACCCAGGGACCCCCAAATGGGAGGACCTTTAGAGACCGAAACCTGTCAGTGAGATAATCATTCTTATTTTCTCTAATTATGTGTCATTATTTCTTTTAAATGGGACTAGCTGTTTCTTTAGAAGGACCCCTGGGTGTCCACTGCTGTAGACAATCAATACGCACTGAAGCCTACCTCCCTGTCTGTCTGTCTGTCTGCTGTTTGTATGTTTATGATTTTTTTTTGTTTCTTTACCTTCACTTCGACTTTATTTAAAGTTCACAGAGTTCACTGTGCAGTCTATGTGTGATGACATGTACTTTATGTTCAATTTGATGCTGAATAAATGTTTTGGTATTTTATATAAATAAAATTATTTAATATATGTCTGTTATTGTGCCCACTCTTCTTTAATAACAACATCACTGTAATATTCCCAAGGACAGTTTGTGCGTGTGTGTGGGTGTGTGTATGTGTGTGTGGTCAATAGTGATTTTGTAGTGACTTCATCATACCTTATGGTAGCCTAATGTAGTATCTGTCTTATTGCACTGCACTATTACACACATTATACACTGTTGTAGGCAGATATAAGGACATTTTAAGTGTTTATATATTTTAACTTCTACAATTACACATAAGTAGCCGGTGTAAACATGTTAATGAACAGTATAATATAGCTGTAATCATATTTAATAATATACCTTGTGATTACACACATGAACAGATCCTTACAGTGTGTTAATTTATTAACTGTTAATACACAAGTACAAATGATTCTCAGGTGGATTTAAAACAGTTTATAAATGTGTTAAGCATTAAATAAAAGGTTTGATCAGAGTTGTAAATAATGATAAATAATATTTGTTCATCTATAATATTATCCATCTATACTTGTTAAAGAAGAACACAATAGAAGCATTTATTCAATAAAAAAAACAGCAAATGTTTTTAAAACAACTCAGTATGATAGAAGCACCTCGCTCTAAACGTTATTTTTCCAGTGAGTTCTGTGTTGAAATTTTCTAGCCGTCTTTGGGATTAACAGCAAACAACTAAGAAGCAATGAGTTTAATGATTACTGAGGATTTTCCATTAAATACATTTACTTATTCCACTTTCCATTTTCTGCTACTTTATACTTTTACACCAGTACAATTCAGTGGAAAATATTATACTTTTTACTACATTCCTTTAATAACTGAAGTTAGATTAATGATATAAAATATAATCAACAAATAAATTATTAAGTATCATTATAGGTTAAGATAAGACTTTATTGATCCCCAGTCTATTCACAAGCTATCTAGCAGCTTGTAAAATAATAAAAAACCAGCTTTATCAGCTGCAACATTAAAGTGATGGTAATCATCATCATAATTATAATCCAGTAATATAATGTGCATTATTCTGAAATGGGCCATTCTGCATAATGCCGGTAAGTATATTTTGATGCTAATACATTTGCTTGTATTTTTACTTGTAGCAGAGTATTTCTACATAGTGGTATTACTACTTTTACTTAAGTAAGATATTTGAGTACTTCTTCCACCCCTGTCAATTGGGTTTGGCTACTTTTGTGTTTTCAACCAGATTTCCCCAATAGTCTCCAAGATGTCTGCACTGCAGCCTCCAACATATTTTAAGCTTTTTACTTGTTCATGCAAAAATTATGATTGTGAACAGTTTATCCATACACCTCCAATATACCTCCTCCACTGTTAAACAAAATCCTGAAAAGTATAAAAGAAATAAATAAATAAAAATAAATAATAATAAAAAAACTTTCACATAAGCTGACCATTATGTGCTACATAATGAGACATATTTGTCTCTGAAACTGGACTTTTATTCTCTTCCTTTTTGTCATCTGCTGACCTGCAGTGGGTGACAGAACGACAGAGTTGGAGGGACACCACCCAACTCTGGGAACACAACAGTGTGAAGGCAGAGTGGCGCCACCCAGTGGTCAAATTAAAGACAACAGGCCCTTGTTACTGGAACACGCAAGAGTGGAGGACTTTTACTTGTAAAGGACTGTATTTTACGTTGTAGTATTTCTACTTTCTTAAGTAAAGGATCTGAGTGCTTCTTCCCATCACTGATATTTTATAACAACTTCATCTGTGACTGTCGTCTGTTGTCATTCAGCTTTTTCCAGTGTGAGACAGGAGTACATCCCACTAACCTCAGACAGGAGATATTAAAGGAAAAGCCTTTTATTTTTTCCTTTGAGCTCTCAGACATCTTTGTTTATAATAAACTACTTAAAACAGCCAGATTACTTCCCCTGTGTCACAGAAATCCAGTGGTGGAAAGTAACAAAGTACATTTACTCGAGTACTGTACATAAATTTGAGGTACTTTACTCCGGTATTTCCATTTTATATTCCTTTATACTTTTACTCCACTACGTCTCAGAGGCAAATATACTTTTTACTCCGCCACGTTTGTCTGACAGCTTTAGTCACTTTAAAGATGAAGGTTTTACATCCAAAACATATGCTCCGTTTATAAATATCACACATAGATTCATTATAGATTCATTGTTAAACTACATGTAGTTATCTTATTTTTGACCGGCCACAACATAAAAAGCTGCTTACACAGTAAGCCAATAATATTATGCCACACTGACAGCTTCTAATACTCTTGAATGCAGTACTTTTACTTGTAGTGGAGTACTTTTACCCTGAGGTATTGCTACTTTTACTTCAGTAAAGAAAATCTGAATACTTCTTCCACCACTGAGGAAAAATTAATCTACGAGGGGCACTTGAACACAGCGTTTCTTGACGTCACGTCCTGGAAGCGTCATCACCCCGGCGATACGTACCTCGAGCCTGCAGGTGGCGCAGCTGGCCAGGCCCGATGTAGGCCTTACAGGCAGGGGCTGAGTTGTGATGCTCAATGTTTCTTTCTCTTCTCTTCTTCTCTTTGTCAATTCAAGTCAGTTTCCTTCAAAACTAATTGATTAAGTGAGTCTGATCAGTAATCAATCTGCTGTGAGAGGGCACGGGGACATATTTGCAAGTACAATACAGGATTTAAAGACATGAGACCATAATCAGAAGTGTCACAGATGTTTTACACCTGCATGAGCCAGGTGTGGGCATGTCCTGTTTAAAACCTGCAGGACAAAACATGTTGATGAGCAAACATTTAAAAAAAAAAAAAAAAGATTTTAATGCTCATAAAATCTGGATGTCTACACAAAACCTGTTGAACTTCCCTGTAACTCTGAACTGTTTTGTGCTTTCTCAAGAGTTGTGTCATCACAGTAACAAACTTCTACATACTGTGTTTGTGTGTGTCAGTTAAATGTCCAAGGACACTCGCATCACAGCCCATGATGGGGAGTGACGGTTGCTACGGCGACCCGCTCATCAGCCATTGTGACTGTGACCAATCAACCAACAAAGCGACAAAAAAGACAGGGATCAGGGTGCCATGGGTGTGTCACATGTCATGTTTATTACAATAATAATAATATAAATAAAAAATAGGTCTAACTTTCCTTGGGATAAAGCTTATCTGATCTATCCTATAATAATAATGATAATAACAATGGGATGTTTCAAAAACCAGGTTAGAAATCACTTCACATAAGACAACAAAATAATACCTGTAGCCAGTTAACACTTTGCAAATTTAAATGTAATTTAACAGTAATTCTAAGTGAACATAGTTTGAGTAAGGCTGCATATACTGTAGCACATTATTTATACCTGTTTTTATGCCTTCACTTTGTGATAAAATGATTGCCTTTTTACATTGAACAATTTGCTGTTGTCTTGAATCCTTTCATAAAAACATGAAACAACAAGAGATAAAATGAAATCCAGTAAAACTGCATAAAAGGTATTAAAAATCAAATACAAATTCCAAGCACAATCAGGATAAATGTGTAATAAATGTATTTTTTCAGCAAACTTCTTTGCGATGATACTGTGCAGTGTTAGTGCCTGAAGATATATTTTAGATTAGAAATGCAAGTTCATTTTATTGTTGTTTCATTTCAGTCTCCATTAGATGTCAAGCAGCTCCTGGGGTCCACAAAAAATAACAACAAAACTGCAGCAGTTGCATGGAAACATCCTGTATATGCAACATATGCAAACACGTACAGCACATGCAGATTAAAAAAAGATCATGCAAAAAAGCAGTAGGTGGTACATTTTAGTAATAGAATCTGCATTACTGCTACTGACACATTACACATTACAATCGACTGTGTATACTGTATATTGATGTCATGCATTAGTATAGTAAGGTATGTACAGGAATTCAAAGGTTGATAAGGATGAAACAGAGGTAAACATATGGACTCACACAGTTTGGGCATCTTTCTGTTGCAGCAACACTCACCGGTGACCAAAACAACCATCACACCTCCGAAATGTTCTTATAGGGACTGATGGTGTGACTGTAGAACTCAACAGGCAGCTATGAGGCCCTCATAAGATGCTATTCCAGAAACTTGTAACAGGGTCGTTATAACATTTCAGACTCTGTGTATGTGCGCGCGTGTGTGTGTAGGCTGTCTGTGACCATGCATAAGGACTGACTGATTGACTGGCTCTATTGGTTGGCTGTCTGGCCATGACACACACACACACGCACGCACACACACTCCATGCCCGCGGGTGAATTCCATCCCCCTCTTCGTCTCTTGCGCTCAAAAAACACCTCTTCCATTTGCACGCGCGCGCACACTCACACACACACNACTGCACAGTCCTGCTACATCCCATAATGCCGCTGGCTCCTTGGACTCTCAGTCTAGTACAGCCATATCAGAACACTGTGTTATCCACACACACACAGACACACACACACACACACACACACACACACACACACACACACAGAGTCCCTCTCTCTCTTTTCTCTCATCCGGCGCAAGAGCCCGGCAGCGCGGGTGACGCGTTTTGCGCATTTCCTGCAGCTCGCGCTCACTCACGGATTCAGGAGAGAGGGGACGGGAAACAGGGGGCGCGCGCAAGGACCGAAAGGAGAAAAAAAAACCGAACGGGAGCGGAGCACCGTGATGTATTAGGGGTGCTCGTGAGCCCGAAAAAGACCGCATTGGGGGGGCAAAAAGGCATTGCTTTCCGAGAGTACGCGCAGATATCGCGGTACCGTGAGGTCGAAGCAAGGAGATTATCCCGGAGAGGAGCGAGCGAGGGGCTGGAAACGGAGCACCAATCCCGGATGGCTAGGCGCGGCTGCTCGCGCTCTCTCCCACCCTGACCCGGGAGAGACACACAAGGACCGTGGGGAAGCTCCGGGGCTTCACATGAACCCAGCCGGAGCCTGTTAACCCGCATTCCCCCTCACTGCCGTTTTATATCTCGGCCTGTTTCCGCCGAAACGGGAATCTTGTCTGGCGCACGGGACCGACCATAAACAAACAAGGCAGCCGCTGGGGAGGGAGAGTGTTCAGCAAGCGACCTCTGAAGGGTGTGAGTCTGCGTTGTTACTGCGTTTTTCAGCCTATTGGGGATCCATCAGCTGTACTGTTAGCGCGTGTGTGTCTGTGTGTGTGTGTGTGTGTGTGTGTGTCTGTGTGTCTGTGTGTGTGTGGATAACACAGTGTTCTGATATGGCTGTACTAGACTGAGAGTCCAAGGAGCCAGCGGCATTATGGGATGTAGCAGGACTGTGCAGTGACCCCGCTCATTGGAAGGAAACACTCTGTGTACAGGAGCAGGAACAGGCAGACTAGCCTAAACACACACACACATACACACATCCTTGTACACACACACACACACACACACACACACACACCAGGACCCTGCAGCCATGCCTGTGTTCAGTGGCCTGTTGAAGGTGCGAGTGTGTGAGGCGGTGGACCTGAAGCCCACCCCATGGGCACTGCGTCACGCTGTGGGGAAGAGCGGCTCCTTCCTGCTGGACCCCTACCTGGCCCTCAACCTGGACCAGACCCGGCTTGGCCAGACAGCCACCAGGACCAAGACCAACAGCCCCGCCTGGCACCAGGAGTTCTGCACTGAGGTCCGCGAGGGAAGGAGCCTGGAGCTGTCTGTTTTCCACGATGCGCCCATCGGATATGATGACTTTGTGGCCAACTGCACCATCCAGCTGGAGGACCTGCTGCAGAACGGAACCAGACACTATGAAGACTGGGTATGTGTTTGACGTGTAACTGTTTCAGTGTGTCTCAATTACCCACACAGCATTGGGGCAGAAGTCCTCTGCTCCCAAAAGCCACAGGTTGGCATGTAGATGCAACATCTTACAACATGCAGGCAGGTGTGAATTAAATAACAGACCCCAGCCCCTGAAACAAACAGGGCCCCCAGTCTCAGAAACACACAGTCTCTGCAACAACCCTACCGTTGCATTGTTTGCATAGCATATTTGATGTGGTTACTTGAAGGCATCGGGCAGAAAATGCACAGTGTGCAGTGGAATGGTCCTATAGTGTGTTTTTTCCCAGCGTCCCACAGTTCTTTTACGTTTACACACACTCCTTCCCAGCACAACTACTGCATGGCCAGTGAGCCCCTCTGGGGAGCTCAATGCCTTGCTCAGGAGTTGGGGTTTTTCTTTTTCCCGGTACAGATTCTGATCCCTCCACTCAAGGCACCTACTGACCCTGAGTACCGATCCGATACCATTGCTCTCTTTTCCCCTAATTTAAAATCTGTATAACAGCTACTTCACCTTGTGGATGAATAAGACAGTGTTATTATGAATGAGTGCAACTTATAGCAGAAACAGTGTATTTTATAATGACATTAATGAATGAAGAAACTGTATTTAATGCCACTCCTGGCTGATATGTGATCCACCTAATAACGTCAGTCAATCCAGCTACTTTGCACTTGTGCATCTTGTATGTGTTGGATGTCTCCTCAGCTGCATTTAGAAGAAGTTCCCACTGCCACCATCATCATCACCACCATCTTCTTTCACTGTCTTTGGCAGTGCAGCAGTGTGTTAGTTAACTGTGAATTCAATTGCACACATCTGTTGTCAAACTGTGCGGGAGTCTCTGTGCTGAGACGTCGGCTGGTTGTCCAGTCGGGGTCTGGTCTAGATTCGTACTGGGGTCTCCGATAAAGTCGTGCAGTCCTCTCTCATTTATGTAGAGCTACGGCAGAGCTTTTTGTTTATTGCCGCCCTTTTATTCTGCAGCTTTCCCTCTTCTATCTGAGACACGGGAGCTGTTTGGACTTGCATTAGATCTGATTTGGGCATCTCAGGTCCGGCCTGTAGTCGTCCTTCCTCAATTCCTCACATTCCTCCTGCCTCTTTGGATTGGAAGAAATATGAGGTGCCCTTGTCTTTCGCCCTGTGGAGTTACATTTATAAAGCAAACACAACAATATTGTGAGACTTCACCACAACCTTCAACAACTGTATGTTGAGAGATAAACATGTACCATAACTCAGCAGTGGAAGACTGAAGTTCCTCTCATTTGTTACGGTTGCTCATCATGTAATCTCATTTGCGTTGGGACTGTTGGGCTGCCACATGTAGATCTGTACGTACTGTAAAGAGCTGTTTGTTTTGGGTCGGCAAGTTTTGTCTCCGGTGTTTAACGTGCGATCTTGTTCTACGCTGACGAAGGTGATCTCAGCACGAGCATTCTGGGAGCCGAGGACGTGCAACTTAAATAACAGCACGTGTCGTTTTGCTTTTAGCCCGCTACCTACAAATTACATATACTTTATATCACTGCTGACCATTCTCCAAAGCATATTGTGAGTTATTACAATAATTTTCTACCTTTCAGGCAGCCATCAGTTTCTGTTTGTGCTAGTACACAATGAAAATCAACTTGAAACTTGTTTGAAATATGACAGTAAACCATTACAGTGAATGTTTGGTTTCGCTTATTACAGTATTATTACTATTTATTATGTCAAAATGTCATTTTTGTGGCATGGTGATACTGTTTTGAAGACTCTCTATGGCAGAGTTTTTAATACAGCCCCTGCTCTCAGCTGGATTAACATATGACCATGACGTAATGTAAAAAACAGAGGCAACAAAATGTTCATTGTGGTGAATTACAAATCTCAAATTTGAAGTCTTTGGAGGTTTATTTTCATACTGCAATACTGTTAAAATGATATTGAAGGCTTTGTTAATGCACATATGATGTAAAAGTACACATGATTTGCAGTCAGTAGACTAAAGCGTGCAAAACCTAAATGTATGGTTCGATAGAAGGGGTTTAATTGATGTATAGTTATGTAATTGTATCAGTATACATTGGCATATAAATAGACACACACACGCACACCTCGTCCCTCAGCCATCCAGAGTAAGGTCAGAGCATATAGATCACTCTGTTGATTGACCACATCCCATTGATCAGCCTGCCGGCTCGTCAATACATCTGCCTCACAGCAACACAGTCCCTCCCTCTTCCCCCTGCGTTCTCCTCCCTTCATTACTCCATTACTCACCACTTCTGCCTCCCGTGTGTCTCCCTCATCCTCCCCTCTCCGACAGTGATTCCCTTCTCATCATCCTTACTCTCACCCCCCCCATTCCCTTCATTTACCCATCATCTTCGTCTTCCTGCCTCGCTTGTGTACCTCATGCTCCTCTTTCATCTGCTCCTCCTGATGCTCCTACTTTCATTTACTCTTCAGTCTCCAGTCGGGAGGGAAGGATGTGAAGTTCAGAAGTATAATATAGCAGTTAATAGGTTGACTGAGTCAGATCAATCAAGTTTTTCTCATAAACTATTTACTCATTTGTGGCCTAAACCTCATACTGTGTGTTTCAATATAAGATACATAATTTGATTGCTTGCATCAAACATGTTCAACTTTTTACCACCCAGTGTCCCCCTCGCAGGATGCTAACTATGTACAACATTCACAGACTTTTAGTTCTGTAATAAGTTGTATGAATATGTACATGTAATATATGTATCGATTAATAAGACTCTTGTCTTTCAGTCATTGTGGTTCAAAAAGAACGGCCTGTCATATAAATAATCCTCTTCCCTCTGTAATTGTGATAAATAGATCCAACTAAGTAATAATTACTGTCATGATCTATTAATCTGTAATTTACTTAACCCATCAAATGTCACAAAATATTGGAAAATGCCCATTGCAATTTCTCCAAAGTCCAAGGTGATACCTTCAAATTGGGTTTTTTGTCCAACCAACTCTCCAAAAGCCAAATACATCGAATGCAGCATATCCTCACATTTGAGTAGCTGGAAAAAGGGAACGTTTTGGTATTTTTGCTTGATAAATGACTAATAAATAATAGATTTTAGACAGATTTATTTAAATTACTGTAGAGTAGTTCTCTGTTGAATTATCTACTTGTTTCAGCACTGATGATAAACTTCTATTTAGTGATCGTCTGTCTGTTGGTTGGTCCACCACTTTGATCCAAACTGAAATATCTCAACAATTACTGGATGGATTGCCATGAAAATTGGTACAGATAACCACGTTGCCCAGAGGATGAAGCCTAATGTCTCTGGTGATCCCCTGACTTTCCTCTAGCGCCACCATGAGATTCACATTTTTGTTTTTTAATGAAATATCCCAGCAATTATTTGATGGATTGCGCTGAAATTTGTGGCACACTTTATTTATTTAGTTTATGACTAGATACCTGTAAAACTAATGACATTCCCATCAGGCTGACCTGTATTTTGTGTTTAGTGCTAATTAACAAATGTCAGCATGGCAACACGTTAAACTAAGACGGTGAAAAAGGTAACAATTCTACCTGCTAAACATCAGCATGTCAGCATTGTCATTGTGAGAATGTTAGCATGCTGATGTTAGCATTTAGCTCAGTACAGCTTCGCAGAGCCACTGACATGACTGCCGACTCTTAGTCAAAGTGCTTCCCAAAAAACACAGGAAGAACTCAAGTCAATATTCAGTTCATTCAAGTCATGTCAAACCAAAACTCTACTTTTAATGGAAAAAAATGGAAGAAACCTCAGTAAGGATTGTACAAAAAGACTTCCTTGTGAACAGCATGACAGAAAGCAGATTGGTGGTGTGAATTAAAATGTAGAATAATAAAAATTTATATTAGAATCAAAATACATTCCTCAATATAATGCCATAAACTCATACCAAATGGTACACTTCCTGCTGTTCAGATGAACACTGAGGCTTGTGTACCTCAGATCTGTCTTTCTCACTTCCTCCGCCCGTCTGCTGCCTCACTCATCTCATCTCATCATCCCTCGCTGTCTCTCTTTCTCGTCTCAGCACTGTTATTCCCATCCTGTCTGCTTCCTGTTCCCTTTTGTCTTCCACCACCTCTCCATGATACATCTCCTGTGGACCCGAGCGCTGTGGGCCAGGTTGCTGCTCTGTGCCGCCGGTGAAATATTAACCAGGCTTTGATGCTTATTAATTGTCCCACTCAGTAATTGAGATGCTCTGTGGAGCCCATCCCCATGGTGACAATGACAGCCCGTCCCCTTGGTGACAGCCTCTCACCCACAGAAACACCAGAGAGAGAGATGGGTAGGTGAGAGTTGGGGGAGATGGAGGGAGGGAGAGGGATAAGAAGAGAGAAAAGCAAAGTAGAACAGTGCCTTGGTGGTTCTTGGAAGTCGGAATAATTTAAATTCAAGGCCTTCAAAGGTAGAGAAACTTAAAAGGTTTCTTTGTGCTGCATGTCCATTCTTCCATTTTACTCACCAGCATAATCATAGAGATTGTGTATGCAGGTACTCAGCTAGACACAATATTACAACAGTGTTTACTGGGCCCACCATATGTAAGGTTCAGACAGGTTTAAACAATTTTTATTCAGTTATTTACACCACTTATTTGGAAAATTAAAAGTCTCGAGGTCGAAGTCATAGCCATAATGTCACTAGTTAAAAGCTGTCCGCTATAATCATCCATCACAGTGTAGAGCTACTTCTCTGACCAACATTGACACAACATACCTTTTATTGGTGCATACAGTTTTGTGCAATATTTGCCCTTTATGTAAGCTATCATGTTAATCCAAAACCTGCTGTCACATACTGTAGTTTATGTACATGTTTTCTGTACATGTTACCTGCTGGATGCATTTTAACGTAAAGCACATTGAGTTTACTTGTAGTGAAATGTGTTATAGAAGTAAAATTGCATCGGCTTTATATAGAGGTGAGCCACATACCACTGTAAACAATCCATGTCTGTGCATTCCTGTGGTAACTATGGTATGTCAGTGGCTGAGCAAGGATGATTACAATAGCCGATAGGATCACAACTTATACTTTTCACGTCTAAATAAGCTGTTTAGATAAATGGGTTACATTTGGCTGCTGCCACAGATGTTATTGGAAAGCTGTATGTAGAGTCCCACGTGTCTACAATGCAGCCAATGAGTAAAATGTGGTATTATGACTATGAGTGAACCTATGGAAAAAGCCACAAGGACATGAAATATTGTAATTTTTCTTTCAGTATACCAGGCATTTGTGTGAAATTGTCTTGGCCAAAATGATCTTGGTATATGATTTTGATAATTGCAGAAGTAAGATGAAACTTTTTTCAACACTAAAACATGACATGAAATCATTGGGACATATCAGCCATTATGTGTGTTGTGTTGCTGCCGTTAGCTGCCACTCTTAAAACATTTTCAATATATTATTATGGTTTTCTGTTGGCACCTCATAACCAAATCATCTCTATTGTGAGGACCAAATACTCTTTGAGTAAACATTGCTTTCTCCACCATCCACCATGATAAAGGCTAATAAGAATTTACTGGAGGGAAGCTACCTCACATCCCTCTTCCCTTATCATCTCTTACTTATTGTGATACTCACTGTCTACAACTATAACTATATCTAATATGTAACTATAATTGCATTTTATATTTAAGATTTATAGGACTTACATGTAAAGGATGACATTACCTGACAGCCATATTTTGGAAGTGTTCAGTTCTGAGGCAAAATGGCTGTGAACAAATTATTGTCACTACATGTATGAGTGAGTTGTCTCGACAAAATTATATAGAATTTGGTGCATTTTTGATAAACAGTTATTTACTAGTGATGCATCTGATTGTGTTAGCTGGCAAGATAAAAATGGGTTTGCTAGCTTGTTAGCTTTGGTATCTGAATTTGCTAGCAAGATGAGATCAGTTTGTTAGCTTGTTAGCTATGGTTATCTGATTTTGTGTTAGCTAACAAGATAAAATGACTTTGTTAGCTCGTTAGCTATCTGATTTTATGTTGGCTAACAAGATAAAATCAGTTTGTTAGCTTGTTAGCTATGGTATCTGACTTTATGTTAGCTAATAAGATAAAATCAGTTTGTTAGCTTGTTAGCTATGGTATCTGATTTTATGTTTGCTAACAATATCAAATCAGTTTGTTAGCTTATTAGCTATGGTATCTGATTTTGTGTTAGCTAACAATATCAAATAAATTCGGTAGCTTGTTAGCTTTGGTATATGATTTTATGTAAGCTAACAATATCAAATCAGTTTGGTAGCTTGTTAGCTATGGTGTCTGATTTTGTGTTAGCTAACAAGATCAAATAAATTTGGTAGCTTGTTAGCTTTTGTATCTGATTTTATGTTAGCTAACAAGATCAAATCAGTCTGTTAGCTTGTTAGCTATGGTATCTGATTTTATGTTAGCTAACAAGATCAAATCAGTCTATTAGCTTGTTAGCTATGGTATCTGATTTCGTGATAGCTAACAAGATCAAATCAGCCTGATAGCTTGTTAGCTATGGTATCTGGTCATTAACTTTTATTGTTTTGATAACAAATCTGATGTTCACATTGGCTAATAAATCATAAGACTAGTGCTAGTTGTGACCAGTAGCGGTGTTAACAAATAAGTTGCTTTACCAGTAGTGTTTTGGACGAGAGATTAGGGCTAAAGACGAGTCCGTTTGCTCTGTCACAGTACTCAGTCTGGAAAAACATTACTTTTAGGCCAACTTGAAATGTTACTGAACAGACGTTATCCAGCATTTATTACATGTATCTCTATTTTTCTTGCTGTGTTGTTTTATATTTTGTCACAGCTAAAAAAGAATCTCCAGGATTGTGGCAGCCATTGCCAGATTTTATGAAAGTTCCTTAATGCTACTATAAAACAGGATGAGTGTTACATAATAGGCCTATACAAAACATGTTGGTTAAATTAATGCAGTTATTATCTGGATTTATAAATTCCATTAGGGATTTAAATTGGAAATAGGCTGGTTTCATCCACTTTATTTCTGGTTCTAAAATTAGTCTTCAAAACAGTTCCACGTAGTGTTAAAAGGGTGTAAAAAGTCTTCAATTAAGGTTTTTAAAATAGCATGCCCTGGACACAGACAGATAGAGAGTGAAAGTGACAGGAAAGAGGAGAAGGCTGTGGAGAAGAGGAAGATAGTGATGAAGGGGGAGAGAGCAGGAGATGAGGTGTAGAAATAAGCTGTGCGTACATGTAAACACATCAGGCTGGAGGTTGAGAGCTGTGAGGCGGCTAGAAGCTTCTTGGATTCAGTCTGAGACACGTTGACCACACAACGTTTCCTCACAGGGACACGGACCACGTCAGATTTCAGCCAGCCACTGTTTGACACTTAGCATCAACACACACACACACACACACTCACATTCTCATACATACAGCAGCCAGGATTAATGACTGAAGGACTGCTATTAGAGGCCAGTCACCATCCCTTTTTACATTTTTGAACCAAAACATTTAGCCTTTGTGAGGCTGACATTTGAGCCTGCAGTAAAATAACATGTTTTCTGTTATTTATATGGTTAACCCTATTTCTAGCCTTGTAGTAGTCATTGCAGATATTAAGCCTAAATGTTCTATTTTTATCGTGTTACATATTTTTTGTGATTTGTTAACAAGTGACACAAACAAACAGTGTAAAGCTTCTCTATATTTAGCTGAATCTGTTATATTAGTTTTAATATTGGATTTGATAACTGTCAGCCATGGCTTTGCAGCAACTTTCCTACTTTTTATTGACATTTATGTAGTTGTTTTCACCAAGGCCCAATCCCAGTGTCCACACTCACGGACTCACAGACTATGAGGCACGTTCCTGGTAAGTCTGTGAGGGCTTAGGGCTGGCCCACTGTCAAATCGTGAAGTGCGTGAGGGCTCTCTCGCAGACTTTTTGAGCCCTTTATACTCACTTTCTATAAGTTCGCATCTCTGCAGACTTTGCCTGAGGGAATTACCTACAGTTCATAGCGCTGTGACCTTTAAACACCGGTTTATCAGGGGAAGCCCGGAGGCGTAAAAAAACGGTAAACATATTGGTGGACATAAATAATAAATGGAGGTACCCATCTGTGCCAGCTGTGCGTAAATTACGCATATTGGAGAGGTCTGAGTGTGTGCAAGTGCCTACGGAGCCCCTAAAGTTTTTTATCTTATCATAACTTGTGCACACAAGATAATTATATTGTAAAAAAACATCACCTTACGGGACTTTACGGGCTCCGTAAGTGCCAAAGAGTAAAAAAACAAAACTACCAGAACAAAGTCACATCAAAGATCTTCTACCACTCACAGGACAACATATTTCCTGACTGATTATTAATAGATTAATGGCTGATTGATTGAATTATTCCACCACTGTATTCAACAGGAAAGAAGGTGTGTGTGTGT
>NTHP01000679.1:86930-97202 GCA_003416845.1 Oplegnathus fasciatus
AAAAAAAAAAAAGAAGTGCTGTCCTATTCCTATTTATACCATTTCGAGCCCTCGCAGCCACTCGCACTCAAGCACTTACCAGGTGACGTCAATTAAGTCCGTGAGGGTTCAGGGCTTAAGGCCTTTAGGGGGACATTGGGATTGGGCCCAAGTTAGCTAGGAAGTTGACTTAAATGTTTTTTTTCCCATTTGTACGATATGATATGAATTGTCCATTTTTGCAATGCAATACCACTAACATGTACATTAAAGCCAGGTCACACCAGCATTTAAAATGGACCAGTGGAATAGCTTGCAGGGGCGAAGTAGAAATGGATGAATCTTTTGCGTCAAGTTCAACTTTGCGCCGTAGGCCAACACCAGACAGTCTTGTGCAGTGCTGACTTTTGACGGAGAGCCGCAGAGTGCAAAATGGAGGAAGCTAGCATATCTTATTAGCTGTGTTGCACCATCCACTTTTATTGAACCATCCTCTGTCAGACTAAGCTGCTCCACAAAAGAGGCATGGTTTACAGACAGTAATGAGACAGGAGACAATAAAATATGACTTTTGAATAAACTGTGAACTTATTGTCCTGTTGGCTCTGTCGCTAACATGCTAACTAGCTCAGAGAGCATTTTCCCCTCTTTAATAACTCTTAATTGAATTAAATGAGGTGCCATCTTAAATGCCAGAGGGGAGTAAACGGCACAGTACAGAGGAAAAGTTACTGACTAGCGCTACTTCCCGGCTCGCTAGTGTGTTAGCTGTTAGCTCACCAGTAGTTTACCAACTAGCCCAGTGAGTAGTTCCAACGTCACCAAGCTTTTAGCGCGGACTGTTATGCAAAGATGTGTGGGTGAACTTTCTTAATATTTTTTGCCATGAAAACTACCATGGAAAAGTTGAAAATATCATCCATTATCAATATCATAATACGATTATACTTTTGTGTAAGGCACCGTGTCGCTATCCTCGACCAAGACACGACTCTGATCATTATTGAGGTCACAGCCATATTGTCATTAGCCATTTCTTTTTCCTGAGCCCCAGACTCCGTTCCCTCACCATGACAAGTTGCATGACATCATAGGCTCCGCCCATTGGTGACCTGCTGGTTAAGTAGGACAGACTGGATTTAAGATGCTGTTGCCACCGTAACAATACACACACACAATCGCACACACACAAAGACGAGCATGGTGCTCTGCCCACTGATGCCAAATCAGGTCAACCTTTGGTGTGTGAGTGTATGCTGGAGGGTGTTTAATGCATGTTCTCAGTGAAGGGGAAGAAATGGGAGGATATTTGAGAGCTCTGGGACAGCAGGTGAAATGCACACTGTCTGTGCTGTCCCCTCCCTCGTTCTGTGACCCCAGGAGTGTGTTTATTTTTGCATATCCACAAAAAAAGATACATTTTGGACAAATTTAGATGCAATCTGTCTTTTATTTTAGCCATGGATTAATTGAATTGGTGATTTTAAGAGGGCAATTTTCAAATCACGAGTCACGATTTAAATTATAACTTCAATTAACAACATTTCTGAACAGTACCTGGAATATCCCAGACATTTAAACACATCATGCACACCAACACATCTTTGCTTATCAAGCTTATCACCTGAAAGGGATAGTTTGACGTTTTGGGAAATATGCTCGTTCGCTTTCTGGTTGAGAATTAAACAAAAGGATTGATATCACTCTCATATCTGTCTCTTAAAATGTATAAGACTACAGACAGAAGCCGATTAGCTTAGCTTAGCACACATTTGTTAAATCAGTGCAAAAACTGACAATTCATCATTATACGCTGAGTTTTTTGCTGGACAATTTCTTGGCCAGGACCATTAACTTCCTGGTTGCCTGGCAACTGCTCAGAGCCAAGAAATAGTCCAGCACATAACACCGTAAAACGTCAAATTGTCATTTTTATACTTAAATATACTTAAATTAAACTAACGAGATATAACATGTTAATTAGTGAGAGGTGCTGGTCGGCAGATTTTGTTACTGTTGGATAGAGCCAGGCTAGCTATTTCCATCTGTTTCCAGTGTTTGTGCTAAGCTAAGCTAACCAGCTATTGGTGGTACTTTCTTATTTAACGGACAGATGAAATTAAAGCGGTGTAAATCTTCTCATCTAAGTCTACGCCAGAAAGCAAATTAATGCATTTCCCCAAAATGTCCTTTGCTTTAAAAGTTATGAATCGGGACATCAGGGATTGGGGGCTGTCAGTCTGTAAAGCTAACGTTAGCTGAAGCAGTTAGACCTCTTTAACAGTATTATTAGAGGTTTGTGAGTCAGATATCAAAACTGTCATGACTAACCAAAAGTTTGTCATTATTACAATGATTAAATACCTATAGAATGAAGCTGTTATCAGTAAATATAACTAACCCTAACCCTAAATATCATTATCATATTTGAAAATTGAGTAATCTAATGCACTGCACCCTTTTCTCTGAAACAAACAAGATAAGATAAACAAGATACAAACTTGTCTAATACTCTGTAGATCACCAACACAGGCCTAGAGTTTAATTTACTGAAAATAATTGCAGTTCAAATCACAATAGTGTTAGAAAATTCACAATTTTCCTCAAATCGTTCAGGCGTAGGACAGGACTTCCTTCTGCCGCTTGAGTCTCTGTGAAGTGTGTTTTCATTTAGACAGATCCAACAGCGACGACTGTCTGATCTACAGAGGCTGCTCATCAGGCCGCCTGCCAGTCCATCTGGATATCACACGCTCATCTTGAATGTTTGTGAGCTCTGAGATGACTGAACAGACTGGATGATTTGATCGGGAATGTCCATTCTTATAAATTCTCCTCCTGTCTAGTTGATACTGGCGGACCGTTGGACCCATCACTTGTGGCGGGGCGGGGGGGGGAGCTTTTTTGAATCTCCCCTTCATCTCCCCCACCACCACCACCACAGGGCGCAGCTCCTCTTACATTATTAGCCGTCTGTGATGTTGCATTAAAGATGTATGACTCTCATGCTGTCTCACTCAGCATGGGCCTCCTGTGTATGTGTATGTGTGTGTGTGTGTGTGTGTGTGTGCAGGCAGACACGCTTGAGTTGCCGAGTGATAGAAAGGACAAAACGCACACGCAAACACACACACACACACATGTTATTGTGTGAATGCGGTCGAGCTCTCTCAAAGCCGAAATTTGTTATTTGACAGATGGATGTGGGAGGCTGTCACCGAGACTAAACGCTCCTGAGAGAGACAGAGAGAGCTGTCTGGTTGGACAGAGATAGCGAGCTAGATGGACGGAGAGTGGGAGGGGGTTAGCTCCACAGTATTGATATAATGCAAGCTTTGAGTGCCCTGTCTGCTTGGTTGAGTGCTTCTCTGTGCTGCTGCATATGGTGTGTGTGAGTTTTTATCAGTGGTGTGTGTGCGGCGTGTTTGGATCCCGTTTGTATGTGTGGTGGACGGAACGCGAGAGAGTTAAGCTTGTATGTGTGTTTAAGGCTAACCTCCCTCTGAAGTCCATTTTAAAATCCCCTGACACTCGCTGAACTCACACACACACTCAGCTTCCTGCATGTGTGTGTGTGTGTGTGAGAGGGTTTGTGAAGTTATCCGTCTCCCTGGCTGTATCAGTGTCCTAATTGGACTAACAAGATTAATGAGGCGAACTAGATTCTCCAGCTCTCTCTCCTCCCATCTTTTGTTGTCGGGGCGGAGAACCTCAGTGCATGTGTGTGTCTGTACACAGCAGGTTGAAGCCAAGTCACGTTACGGTCCTTTTAACAGAGGGTGGTGATGTGGACAAAATCTGCTATCATGTCATTTTATTCGTGCTGAAACCAGTAGTCAATTAATCAATCACTCGGTTGACAGAAAATCTGTCTGTAACAATCTGTAACAATTTTGATGACCAATTAAAGGTTTAAGCCACTTATCGGGCAAAAGTGGCAAACATTTTCTGCTCTAGCTTCTCAGTTTTATGTAATTATAAACTGAACATCTTTTGGTTTTGGACTGGTGTTAAAAGAAAAGACGTTACCTTGGGCTCTGGGAAATTGTGACCAGCCTTTACGCCACACGCTTAACAATTAATGCCATTACCAACAAAATAACTGACAGTGTAAAGAATCATTAGTCTCACCCCTAATGTATTTCATGGTTTCGTACATTTTCTGGAAACTCAATTGAGAAACAGTTTATTAATAAAATAGCCAAATAAAAATGTAAATTCTGGGCTTATTGGGTGAATTATATACCTGAAAAATCAAGGTACTTCATCACATTGACGCTAAATCTTGTAAATCCAATACTGGCAAAAAGTAGTCCCACTCATTGATTCACAATATCCCAATACAACCACAGATATTTGAAGCGGCATTCATTGAGTTTTTGGCCACTTGGGGGCAGTGGAAGGAGCTGCAACCACAAAATTGACATATTCATATATATATTTTGGTATAGTCAACGTGTCAGCCCAGTATGTTAACGGTTGTCTATTTACCGATTCAGCAGTTATGGAGCAACTTGGAGTCGTGTTTCTGGCCAACTGATGAATTTAACTACAATATTCACTCTCCTTTTAGCTCTGTTTTGGTCTCCACCAACTCCTGAGGGCTTTTGAGCAGCTAAATGCTCCACTAAGTTCACCAGCTTTTGTCTGTCTGGTGCTGGGCTGTTGTGGCTGAAAATGAGAGTTTGAATGCCTGAGGGATGTTCATTCAAAATACTTTCTTTGTTTTGTCCTGAATGACCCGCTGAAGGGCGAAGTTTGTGACATGACATGGTTTATGACGGCTCAAATAGAGACAGTTGACCTTAGAATCACTGAAGAGGAGACTATAAGTTGACATGTCAGCTTTTTCACAGCAGACATGTTAACTTGTCAGAGCCGGAAAAACCCAGGTGATACTAATAACATTAACAATGACTCTGTACCATTTCCATGAAGCCAGAATGCTAATACTAAGGTCCTGGAACTAGCACAACTAAAGGAAAGCAAGTTATGCAACTGTTACTAATGTTTTTAGTCACTATATGTAGTGTTATTATTATAGTGTTATTATCTATATATCTTTTTTCACATTTTTATATAAACACAGGTGTAACTTTCTATGTTAATGTCCCTGTTATTGTGAATGTTGGCTCACTGGTATGGCTTACTAAGAAACCTAAATGGAATGAGACCATCATTAATGTTAAACTAAGCTATTCAAGCTACAGTCTTTTACAGGCTCCCACCAAAAAAAGCAGCACGGCAACCATAGAAACGTCTGTTGCTAGGATACATGGCTACACTATAGTAGAACGGAAACTATAGAAATATCTGCATAGCTAACATCAGTGTCAGATGTTTGAATCATCTGTATGTTTAGGTTCAAAAAGGATTTCTTTCTTGTAACATTTCTGAATGGACCTACACTTTTACATTCTCAGGTATCTTAACAGCCAGTTGTTCAATTAATTTCTGTGATTACACCAGACTTAATAAATGTTTCACTGTACTATAACCCATCAGTTCAGCCTATGACTCTAAGTGATCAGTGCTACGCTGGCTATGGGAGGCTTTTTTACATTAATTTAATCTGATGTAGCGTTTTGGTCCGACTCTGAACAACAAGTATACAAATCCATTGATTGCAGTTTTGGTAATATAAATAAACCTGTGACTATTCCTGGCTACATCTGCATTACCTATCTAACCTATGAAAATAATGTATGTGTCATGGGTTTTACTGGCTTGTTTTACTATGAAATGATGGTGTAAATACAGTAGAAAAGATTTTTCATTGAACGCTTGTGTTTATTTTAGATATTTTTTGGCATGATATTGAACACTGGCATGGTCTAATTCATCTTCAAAAACGACGTAGTAACTCTTTGGATTTGGATGGGAAAAACGAGCTCGGAGGCATCTCACAGCCCGAGTGGCCAGTAACTGATAATGTGAGAACAGTGCAGTTTTTTGGCTGGCGTGCCACCTCAGGACGCGAGCGCTAAATCAATGATGGTGCAGTCCATTTGCTCCACTCTGTTCCAAATCACTCTGAGTCCATCTTTCAGCTGAAATCCCCGCTGAGATACGCTGTTATGCAAGAGGTTACATTTGGGGATTAGCACATCGTTTTCAAGGGTAGACATCAAGAATCCAATGGCGTTTGTAGGTCACAAATCCCATGCAGTTGTTATGTGTTATACATGCAACAAAAGGATGATACTGCAACTATGCTCATATGTACTGCATTCTCTGTGTCTTCTATTCAGTATTCAGTTTTATTTATTGTAGATATAATCCTTGACATTACGGCTTCAACTATGTTTATTTTCATTATTGATTAATCTGCCGATTTTTGTCTTTTCGATTAATTGTTTAATCTATGAGTCTATGTCTATGAAACTTAGAAATTGCCTTCACAACTTTCCAGAGCCCAAGGTCACGTCTTCAGATGTCTTGCCCAAAAGTCCAAAACCAAAAAAAGATACTCAGTTTACAGTGATATATGACAAAGGAAGGAGGCAAATCCTCTTGTTTGAGAGGCTGAGACTTGAGACTGTTTGGCATTTTTTCACTGTTTTTGCTTGAAAAACAACATTTTTCTTTAAATTGATTAACCGACTGACCAGTTCAGGTCTACTTGACATTAATCACACCATTAAATGATGCAAAGCTGATTTAATAAGAACTTTAAGTCATAAAACTGAGAACATGCATTGGTCCAAGTGAAATAAAAAATGAAATAAAAAAACAACATATTAAATTAATATTTGTGTGTGTGTGTGTGTGTGTGTGTGTGTAGCATAAAGGGACTACAGAGTGAGTTTCGTTATACAACCTCGTGTTGTATAATGATAAATAAATGAACCCTTGAACCTTGATGTGCCTTCTTTCTTAATATGGGTTGCCAACTTTAGGCTTTAATCCCATGCACCACAAAGGAAAATACAGCATTTTATAGCATTTTGTTTAAGGGAACAGGAATATATATTTAATATAAATAAAAAAATGCTGTGCACTGTTTCAATCAAACACCAACAAAACATCTTTTCTGTAAGTGCGTGTAATTTCTAAATGCACTGTATTTCTTATTCACCTGCAGATGTTGGATGTTTTCCAGTTGTGTATTCACATTACTCATTTTAGATCTTATGACTTGAGGTCCTGTATGATCTGACATGTGAGTCCTACTGCAGATCTCAGCACTGTTAATTCCCCTCCATGTGACTGTGTGCCTTTGCTGCTTTATCTACATGAGATGTGTGTAGCGTGTCGGATCGTCTTGGACTATTTCACATTTGTTTCTGTGCGATCTTTGTGTCTCATGTTCAGCAATGCATGGACATGTATGTGTGCGTTGCTGCTGCCTGTGTGTGTGTGTCTGACTGTTGCATAAGAGGATCTGCTGCTGTCCCAGAGCTTAACTAAGGATTTAAACCTCCCTTTCTCACTCTCTCTTGCACTCTCTCTTCCTGTGTCGTCTGTCTCTCTAGCGCTCTCTGTTGCACTCTCCCTAATCTCTGTAACTGCACGTATATATCGTAGGGAAATGATGTCATTATTTGTTGAATAAGTTTGTGCGCATGCAGATCGTATGTTTGCTTATCTTGTGATGTTTGAGCAGGACAAACGTCGTTTTGTTCTGTGAGTGTATGAAATTCCCAGAATAGATTGGCCTCCATTTTGATGACACCTGCTCTCACACACAGTCCTCATTATGACTTGTAATTCAGGCTGTTTGCTAATAAATATCCTTTAATTACAGCAAAACAATTGATAAAAATAGATAAGAAATATGATAATTTAATCAGCTGTAGTTTAGATAAATTCATTAATTTCTGTTGTATGCAATTTATGCCATGTATATAGAGGATTAGTGGATTATAACACAGGTGCTGTGTATCTCATAGTGACATCATTCCTTGTTTCAGCAGCTTTACTTCCCCTTCAGTTATCCTCCAACAACTAGTCTGTGTTTTGGCAACTCTTAACGTCCCTGTGAGTCTAACAGAGGATATCAATTCTTATCATTTTACAGTCTGCTGACACAGAGAGGGCTGGGCTCACGGGTGATCTAAAAATAAGAGGTTTGGATGAGACTCCACGAGCATTACTTTGTCCAACATGCAATGCTGCAAATTTGTTGGCTGCAAACCCCTCACAAACAGCACAAGAACATTTTGTCAAGGAAGCTGATCTCACTCTGTTAAGGAAGGATTTGAGTACTTTACATATAATATTTTAAATATTTAGTATTTTTTAAATGTATTATGCAGCCCTAAACCTGTTTATTGCCGCTGTGGTGAATAATTACATAATATTCCACTATGATGATATGCAGAAAGTTAATGTTATACCTTATTTATCTCTGTATGAAAATGGTCTTTTCTTGCACACACTGGGTGGTTGTGGGTGTGTTATCTTTCCCCCGGAGCAGGAAGGGACTCAGGAAAAATGGGCCAGTTGGTCAACTTACCTGTCTGATTGCAACATGCACTAGATATGTGGATGAATACATTATGGCTCACCTGTAATCGTTACAAGAACTGTGGCTTCATCAGTTCTTGTGACTTAATCACGTTCCACTTTTGAAATTTGACATCTGGAAGTTGCAAAAGGTCACTCCTCTTACTTTAGGTAATACTAGTTGAGCTGTGAGCTGCCTTCAACCTCATTTTTTCCTTTTTAGTGACTCCATTTTTCATCATTTAATGGGGAAGTTCGACCACGGGGTCAATGTTTCCTGTGTATTCTTTTGACCAATAGACCACCCTACCATCTCAAGTCCCTTACTATGTACCGGTGCTTGAAATGGGCCAGTACTTAGTAGGGCTGTATCTAATAATTTTTTTCATTATTGATTAATCTGTCGATTATTTTCTTGATTAATTGATTAAGTGTTAAAAATGCTGGTACATGCCAGTAAAAAAAATTTCTACAGGTCAAGGTAGCATCATCAAATGTTTTGTTTTGTTCAACCAACCGTCCAAAATCCAAAGAGAGTCAATTTACTGTAACGTAGACAAGGAAAAGCTGGAACAGTCAAATGTTTGGCCTTTTTGCCTGAAAAATAACTTAAACAATTATCAAAATAGTTGCTGATTAATTTCTGTCCAACTGACCATCGTTACAGTCTTCTCAGTACCGCTGTCTAATTAATTTCGGTGCACATGATATAGTTATTGCATTCATGGGTAAAATAGGCTTTTTTTTTCTGCTTAAAAAAAGCCGCAAAAGAAGGCAAAAAAGTGCTTCTGCTTTGTGAGGTATAATGTGTGGTTGGAAAGCTGCTGCATGAGAGCTTAGACTTCTGCTAGCACCTCCATAATCCTCTGTTTCTAAATGGTGTGTACAGAGCCTGGTGTGAGCAAATTTGATAACAGCTGTAATTAATGATCATTTATGATAATGACGGTGGTAATGTGATGATGGTGGTAAAGGTGATGACGATAATATTAAAAATGAGGATGATGGTGGAAATAGCAAAAGTGATGATGTTAGTGTTGATTACACGGATGTTTGTGATGTAGGGCTGCAACTAACGATTATTTTCATTATCGATTGATCTGTCGATCATTTCATCGATTAATTGATTAGTTGTTTGGTCCATAAAATGTCAGAAAATGGTGAAAAATATTGATCATTGTTTCCCAAAGCCCAGAGGTGTAAAGAGTACTGAAATATCCTACTCAAGTATAAGTACTGTTACTTGACTGAAATTGTACTCAAGTACAAGTAAAAGTACTTGTGTAAAAAATGACACAAGTAAAAGTAAAAAGTAGCTCACTTAAAAAGCACTCAAAGTAAAAGTTAGTTAGTTACTTTCCCACCCCGTTGATTTTTATAATAAACTAATCTTTTCTTTCTTGTGTGTTTCCTCTGTGACAGAACAATGTAAAGGTTTATGTAGTTGAAGAGTGATAGGTGTTCCAACTAATGTCATGAATGGCTTCATAAAGCATAGCCTACTGTAGGGTCCCAGTTATTTTTAAACCTGGGCCCTATGATTACATGTTTCGGTGTCAAAATGACTAGAGACAGATCTTTTGTTAAAGAGTAAGATCGTTTGTTTAACCAGAAACAGCAGTTAAATCGTTCTCTTCAAAGCCACCAGACTTCATTGACAAAAACAGTAATTTTACCTCGCAGAACACGGGAGTTGCTGATGGTCTACCGCTGCCTCGATCGGTTAGTTTGTTTGTGTTATTGTGTCGTGTTTTGAAGGGTTTGTTCGGATCTGAACTAACGTGTGTTTCGACGTGTAATGAGGCAGCGGTAGACCAGCAACTCCCGTGTTCTGCCAGGTAAAAT
>NTHP01000679.1:97840-122409 GCA_003416845.1 Oplegnathus fasciatus
ACTGTTTTTGGTAATGGAGTCTGGTTGCTTTGAAGAGAGACGGCTGTTTCTGGTTAAACAAAAAAACTTAACTAACCTTATATAATTACTTCCTAATTTTTACCAACACAAACTGCCTCATATAACACATAACATTAAACATTATAAAACGTCTCCCTTTTTGGCTAACCACACGCGCACACACCTGCGCCACAGCTTTGTGTTTCCCCGGTGCATTGATCGGTGTCTGATTCAAGTCCGTTTTTTTATTTTTACTCGCAATATCCGTTGATCATTTAAAGCAAAAATAAATAAATATTTTACTCAGTAACGGATGGATGTACAAATGTAGCGAACTACTTCATTTAATACATACTTAAGTAAAAGTAAAATTACTGACTTTGAAAAATACTCAAAAAAGTACAAGTACACGAAAAAGCTACTCAATTACAGTAACATGAGTACTTGTAATTCATTACTTCCACCTCTGCCAAAGCCCAAGGTGATGTCCTCAAATGTCTTGTCATCATAGAGGACTGAACAAACCAGAAAATGTTCATGCTTGAGAAACCAAACTCAGAGAATTTCTTTTTCTTAAAAAATGACTCAAAACGATTAATAGATTGTCAAAATAGTTGGCGATTGATTTGATAGTTGACAACTAATCGATTAGTTGACTAATTGTTACAGCTCTACTGCGAGGATGACGTAGAGGATAATGATGATGATGATAATGTGCTGATGGTGATGAAGGTGATGACTGGCAATAAAGGCAACAAAGAATGGTACAATTGGTATTAAAGATGATCATAATCGATTGATAGATTAATCATTTGGTCTATAAAATGTGAGAAAATAGCAAAACACGTTCATCACATTTCCTGAAGCCCACAGTGATGACAGTCTGTCCAATCATATCATATAAGACAAAGAAATGCAGCAAATTCTCACAGGTGACAAGCTGAACTTTGAGAATGTTTGACATTTTTGCCTGAAAAATAACTTGAACGGTTAATTGATTAGTAAAATAGTTGCAGATTAATTTTCTGTTTATCGATTAATTGACTAATCCTCTCGGCTCTAAAGATGAGGATGATAGTGATACTGACAGTGGCGGAGATGGTGCGTATTATACTGTTGTCCATGACCCCATTTACACCTGCTATTAACATGCAACGTGTATCTGTGTACCTTACCTGATAAGAAAAACATGTTAATTCAGATGTAAATGCACGCAAAACACATAACAATCAGAACGCGATCTGATCGGCCGGACAACTCTCTTACAAAAAGATGGGGCCAACGAGTTGAACGATCTTCTAACTTTGCCTCTTTCTGCTTTCTCCACCCAGCCCGGCAACACACTAGAGACGAACCCTTCATCAGCAAAAGAGAAATAACCAATTCAGCAGCATCACCTCCCTTGTGGGACGTGTCATATTTGTTAAGAAGTCTGCCAGCTCCACCTACCTCATTTGCACATTGAGATCAGATAACAAGTGCAGAATCAAGACAAAGCCCTGTTATAAGAAATCTTTATGTTAATACCAGGAGTAAATGGGGACTACAGTGATGGTAGTTAGAAATGAAAATAGCGATAAAGACGGTGAAGTTAATGCTGATAATAATGCGGGTGGTGGGGAGGAGTGTAATGGTAGTGAAGATAATGACCTCTTCCATGTGCAGTGGTGTGTTTGTTTGTGCTGGAGGAAAGCCCCCCTGCTGCACTCACTCTTCAGCTGTGTTATTTCTCACTGATTTACTCTCTGTCTCTCCTTCTTTGTCTGTGCAGATTGACTTGGAGCCGGAGGGGAAGGTGTACGTGGTCATTGATCTGTCCGGATCCTCCACTGAAGGTAAAACCACCACAACACACTATTTTACTCGTGAAAGTAAAGGACTCACACGTCAAAACACGCATGCATACACACACACACACACACACAGGCCTGTAGTTTCACAACGGTGTGGCACGGTGGTATGTGCCAGCGGAAAGTAGAGCAGCGGCATGTGCAAAGCCAGCGGTAATGAGTCTGGAAAGGTGGAACTATTTAAAGATAATAAGCTGCATGGGCTGTCCCTCTACCAGCATATCAGCTGCTGATATCATGAACTTCATCACAGTTTATCCTAACTTAAGATCTGGAAAATGTTCAATTCAGCACTGAGAGCCATCATCCTCCAGACAAACAAATCATATTTACCTACAGCCTCTGACAGAAATTTGAGGAGAAAGGAAATGTATCTCCCATTGCATCAAATTAATATATTTCTTGGCCACTAGGGGGCAGCAGAACAAGCTGTAACACAAAAGTCACATATTGTCACCTTATAAAGTTGATATGGTGAACTTGTTAGCAATTGCCTATTTACACATCCAGCACACTGAAAAACATTAGATTAATTTGGAATCATGTTTCTGCACATCTGCCAAAAGTATGCCCAATATTCACTCCTCTTTTAGCTCTATTTTGGTTTCCTCCAACTCCTGAGAGAAATATTTGTATCTTTAGCAGCTAAATGTGCCACTGTGCTCACCAGCTAGTCACCAAGTTTGTCTGTCTCTGAATAAGTGAGCAGTGGGTTTATCAAAGCTTTTTTGCTGAAAACAGCTGCCCTCTGTTGCTGAGAGCAGTAAGCATGAGCCAAAACATTAAAGTTGTGGGCTGTAAAACCAAAACAGGGATGCTCGGCAGAGCTGAGGGGAACTCATTTGACCTATTTAATTTTTTTTAGTGCAGCTTTAACCAATTCCATTTTGGCGTGCACCAAAAACGACTAGCTTAAACATGACATTTTAATGACTAATGTCTAATTTTGTAGCGAGTTTCAGCTCATTGTTTGGCCGTCCGGCCCACAACTTTACTGTTTTGGTTCACTCTCACAGCTCTCATAGTGTAACAGTAGACAGACACGGTAAGCGACTAGCTGGTGAACATAGTGAACACAGCTAAAGAGACAGATATTTCCCTCAGGAGTTGGTTGGGACCAAAAACAGAGCTAAAAGGAGAGTGAATATTGGTCTTACATTCACCAGGTGGCCAGAAACACGACTCCAAATAAATGATAATGTTGCTCGGTAACTGTTGGATTTGTAAATAAGCTAATAACTTGTTTCTGCTGCTCTCAAGTAGCCAAAATGTCATTTATCGCAGGTTTACTGCGTTGAAACCAGAGGCCATAGAGTGAGATGGAAAGATAACATGAAGCTTCAGTTCTTCCTGTTTTCCTCGAAAGTTACTTAACATAATTCATAGAACTTTCTCCATCTCTCTCTTGTCCTCTATTTCCTTCTTCCTTTATTTGTTTGTACTGATTAAACATGGAAGATACCAAAATATCTCTCTCAATTAGCCTCTCTGCACACATACGCTCACTCACATGCTGCCTGATAAGAGTGGTTTTCACCTGCACCTGTGTATCTTCACACCTGGTTATAAATAGAAACAGTTCTCTGCCTTCCAGTGAAAGTGTGCATGGATATGTGTGTGTGTGTGCAGCAGAGATCCCCAGCAGTATAACACAGAGTATAGTTTCTCTATGTAATGACGGATACAGAGAGCAGTAAAGAGTGAAGAGAGAGGGAGTAGATTCTTAAAATAGTAGGTGAGATTGAGCCACGGATTACACACACACACACACACACACACACACACACACACACACACACATATGCAGACTCAGGCGTCCGTGTCTTGCCCTCCTCATCGATGATTGGACACTCTGCTGTGACCTCACGACCCACTCTCCGCCCACTCCTGAACTTCCTCCCTGAGTTCAGCTGGCTTGAGTGCTCGTCATGTTAATGTATGCTGATAAAAACAAATGGTGTGTGTGTGTGTGTGTGTGCTGATAGGAGGGCTGGAGAGCAGTAAGGGATGGAGAGATGGAGGGTGAGAACTAGAGGAAGAGGTGGTATTTTTAGCAGATTTATTTTTTTTCCCCTGGTGCAATCTGTTCTCTGCAGCTTCAGAGGCTGGAAGGACTTGTTCTTCTCCTTTTTTCCTCATCTTTTCTCCTCTTTCCTCCTCTCCATCCTTGTGCATCTGTTGGTCTCAGGAAGCGAATAACAATAATCTGACCTAATCTGACCATCTGTGGTTTCTCCCTCTCTGTCTCTGGATTCCCTGCTCTCGCTTTCTTCATCCTTTTCTGTTTCTTTTAAATATTCTTTCACATACCTCAAAAAATATAACATTGATGATTGAGCACTTAAAATGACCAGAATAACATTTTTGGCATTTTCTTTTAAAGAAAAAGCTTCTCATTTTCAATGCAATATCTTTATTTATCCAAATGAAATACCTTAGACAAAACACTGTACTGCATATAATAATAATAATTGTAAAGTTACATAGTTCTTTACAGACATAAAAACAGAAAACACACAGTGCAGTTACAAAATAGAATTAACACAGTGCAAACAAATAAAAGAAAATAATAAAGAATAAGAATAAACACTAGTTAAAAGCCAGTTTATAAAAATGAGTCTTTAAAAGACTATGAGTAAGTCTTAACTTGTACCAGAATCATTAGAACCATCAGTGTTCAGCTGCTCTATAGTATTGACTTTCGCATAGCCTGAAGAAATATGACGAGTTCATCTCACCCTCCTCCAACCACCTTTATACCACAGATAAAGGCCCCTTCTGCTTCGGATTTATAAATATCATCTGATTTTATTTTGCATTTCTGTCAGTCTAATTCTGTCGTCTTCAAGAAGACTGCCTTGGTGGGACTGATAGATGGATGTGATTTCTGTTCTTTCTTCCGCAACCTTTTTGACTGAGCAAGCTTTGCTGCTATATTCTATCATGTATTTACTGACTTAAAGTTTGTACAGTTCCTTGTAATTACCACGTGAATTCTCTTTTTTAGCTTTATCTGCATAATGTGAGATGAGTCCATGTCTTGTCTAACACATTTGTGTAAGAGAAATGAGCCGTGATGGAAGATGAATAGCTCGATGATTGTTTCTTAATGAGTGAACTACAGCGAAAGCAAACAGACTGATTGTGATAAGTAAGTAGTAAGAATGTTGGTGAAAATATCCTCCATGTTAATGCAGAAACAAACCAGAAGTCAACACATGATCTTCTAGAGTCATTTGAAGCATTTCAAATGTTTCAACTGCAGTTTTTCAGCAGAAGTGTGCACACTTCAATTTTCTCCAGAAAATGTAGCCTTTTCTAGTTTTATTTGTATTCAGTCTCCTGCAGTATTGTACAAGTGTATCTACGTTCATATTTAAGTTCAGTTCAGTTGCTTTAAGCGCTTCATCTGCATCTCTTACTGCTGTTTCAAAAGCTCCAAACAATCTAAATTTTAACAGACAAGTGTGCCCACTTCAGTTTTCGTAAGCAAGTTTTGCCTTTCCTAGTTTCTAGTTTTATTTTATTCAATCTAAGAGAAAAGGTTTTGCGCAAATGTACAATCTTGTTCATCATTGCAGGAACCACTTCAACCGCCACTTCAACTTCTTTCAGTGGTTCAGCTACAACTCCAATTCCCCTAAATGCTCCAAATTCAGCTATTGCTGCCTTTTCAAAAGTTCCAAAGACATTTCAAATGTTTCAACTGCAATTTTTAGTGTAGTAGTGTACACACTTCAATTTCCTTCAGAAAATGTAGGCTTTTCTAGTTTTATTTTTATTAAATATTGAAAGATTATTTCACAAATGTATCTACAATCTTAGTAATCACTTGAGGAGCCATGTTGAGTGTCACTTCAACTTCTATCCGTGTTTCAACTTCAGCTACAACTTCAATTCCTCAAAGTGCTTCAACTTCATAGATTATTGCACAAATGTACTGACGGTTTCGTCCAACATTTGAGGAACTGCTTCAATCGCTACTTCAACTTCTTTCAGCATCTGAACTTAAGCTACAGCTTCATTTTGTTTAAATGCTTCAACTTCAACTATTGCTGCCATTTTAAAAGCTCCAAAGAATAAACATTTTTAGACATTTCAAATGTTTCAACTGCACACTTTAATTTCCTTCAGTAAATGTAGCATTTTCTGGTTTTATTTTTATTGAATCTTGAAAGATTATTTCCCAAATGTATCTACAATCTGCCACTTCAACTTTAGCTACAACTTCATTTCCTTGTAGTTCTTCTAAATAAACTAACTGGAGTATTGTGGAAATATATTGACAATCTTGTTCAACATTTGAGGAACCACTTCAACTCCCACTTCATCTTCTTTCAGTACAACTTATTTTGTTGTTGAGAATTTTGCATTTTCTAGTTTTATTTATCTTAAACCTCAATAGGTTTTTGAACACAGTCTAATTCATTATTTGAGAAGCAGATGGATTACTGCCACGGTTGTATTGTTATTCATTTTTATGTCATATTTGTTTATATCACCATCTGTAGTTCAGCTTTTCCTCTACTCTGTCTTCACTGTCTGCTCGTCTTCTACATGTTTGTGTCAAATTTGAATCTTCTGTCCGTCCGTATGTGTGTGTTTATTGGACGTCCATCTCCCAGTTGGTCATTTAGCAGAACAAGAGTACGTCTGTCTCCACGACGATCACTCTTAACTGTTGTTATGCCTCATCACCCCTCCTTGTCAGCATGCCTGTGTGTATGTGTGTGTGTGTGTGTCCTGGACAGATGGATGATGTATTATGTAAAACAAAGTGATCCCAATAATGGCCTGTTAAGCTGTCTCCCCCCTCTCACCACCACCACCATCACACACACATACACACACAGATACACAAGAACACACACTTCCACTCACACACACACACACTCCTACTCACACACACACACACAGAGTCCCTAGACAGCCTGTCTGTAATCGAACTCTGGAGAGGCTCAGCAGTAACCACATCTATAACGCACCCTGGAGAGGGATGGAGGGAGAGTGAAAGAAAGGCAAACTAGGACAGGAGCGCAGAGAGAAGGAGAGTGTGTGGGAGTGAGAGTGGAGGTGGTTCTCTTGTCTTAAGGTTACCCTCGGAAAGCATTTATGTTTCCGGGGAGATGCAGAGAGGAAGGGAACGGCTGGTTGGATGGCGCTAGCTGAGGAGGAGTATTTTAATATGCTGTCCTTCGTTTTAGTGCCCACACATGGAAGTATAAATAGCATGCACATGTACGTATGCATAGGCCTCTGGTAGGTGTGGGGTGTTTGTGAGGAAGAGGGAGGGAGGGGGGAAAAGGAAGATGAGAGGCCGTTGAATGATTAAACATCTCGAGCAACATGATGCAAATGATCCTTATTTGTACAAACCGTCTCAGGAAGTAAAATCGATGGGCGTAAGAAAACATCCGCACAGTGATGTGTGTACTCATCTAAAACTGACTCAGAAACACACAAAAGTTCAGAAATTTCCCTTATTTTTTTTTTATTATGTTTTGTTGATAAACTTGTTACCCCCTCAACAGCCTCGGGAACCAATGAGAATGAGGAGCGGGTGTTTCGAGAGAGGATCGGTCCTCGCCGGCGACAGGGTGCCGTCCGAAGACGCGTCCATCAAGTCAACGGACACAAGTTCATGGCCACCTACCTGAGACAACCAACCTACTGCTCACATTGCAGAGATTTTATCTGGTAGGCAACACACACACACACACACACACACATCTGTCTAACCAAACTCAACTGCTGTTACGTTTCATTAAACCAACCTGGCCTAACTGCTGACTCCTCTGTGTGTGATCTGATAGGGGCGTGCTGGGGAAGCAGGGGTACCAGTGTCAGGGTGAGTACTTTTCTCTGGTGGATTCCAATTTCTCAAGTAACACTGAGCATCATGTATTATTTAAGCACGAGAACGCAAGAGGGATTACATGTTGCTGAATGACAGCTGTGATTTGGTCTCAAGCCACCATCACGCAGAGTCAAAGATGAACTGCATTACACCAGCATCCACTGTAATACATAATAGTATTCAAAATGCTCGTGAACATTGTTTCATTGTACATTTTCTGAGCATGTGTTGCTTTTTTTTAAATGGATGCAAACTTGAAGTCAAAGTCAAACTGACCTGTTGAGGTACTTTATTGCTCACAAGGAATTACAAACATATTGGATGATTCTGCAGAACATGATGAACATCCAGCGGCGACGTTCAGTGCTGATGCAGGAAGTAATGTCCTTTATGTAGTATGGCGAGGGTGTGGTGGATGGGTGTCTGATGTATTTAACTTTTTAGGGTGGATGTCCTGTCTCAGACTAAGGCCACGTTCAGAACGACCTGAGCCCTGTCTATAAAAAGCCTCCTCATTCATTTGAATGGGGCCAGTCAGGTGGTCCACCGCCGGGGGGCAAAACAATGCAGGGTGGTCCAGATTTTGCAGAATCATCCAATATTAATGTTTTGTCTTGCAAGTGGGTTGTGCTACTTCTTTAATGGCTATGATATATATAATGATATGATGTTAATTGGGATCATTGCTCTGTGTGTATGTGAGGCTGCAACTACACAACATTTATGTGGAAACAGCCAAACTCTTGTTAGACTTTTGTAGATTTGAATTATACTGTTTAAGAAGGTTTATAAAATTGCATTGTTACATTTTTATATTGACATTTAATGTGGGTCAGTCACATTTGGCCAGTACCCGACCCCTTTAATAAGGCCAGTATCGGCACGGATATTAAATCAGTGTATCGAATCGATGCATCACTGCAAGCAACAGTATTGCATCAGAATCACTGCAGAGCATAAGATTGCTTTTGAGGATATTATCACTTTTATTCTTCCCCGTCTATCTAAACTAACGTTGGCGATAACATCACATATTTGTTGCCCCTCTGCTAATCAAATCCTGCAGGCCACTCTTACTGTCACGCAAACTTTATTTGACTAAATGTAACAAGATGTGTGAATGCCTGATGTCGATGCTTCCAGTGTGTACGTGTGTCGTCCACAAGCGCTGCCATGAGCTCATCATCACCAAGTGTGCCGGGATGAAGAAGCAGGAGGACACACCCGAGGAGGTACACACACTCAAAGTACACATCGAGTATGTTGGTAAAAATGATTTTGAATGTGTCCTCTTTAACATTTATTATTTGTTAATAAACTGTTTATTACACATCATACTCACATATAGACACAAACACACACACTGAATCATGTGTCACCATTCAGGCCTTTTGTCTGTGTTACTTAAGGTAACATGTGTACACTGTGTACTAACACTTGAGCCACATGCATTATTCCTCCGATAATGCGACAGTGACCTCTTTGTAACACCGCGCATGTGTGTTTGTGTGTGTGTGTCTCCCTCTGTAGGTGGGTTCACAGCGGTTCAGTGTTAACATGCCCCATAAGTTCAGTATCCACAACTACAAGGTCCCCACCTTCTGTGACCACTGTGGCTCCCTGCTGTGGGGCCTCATGAGGCAGGGCCTGCAGTGCAAAGGTGAGTTCATGTGCAGCGGGGAATTTACAGTTTGAGCGCACATGCATGTGTTTTGCAACCTCCTTGGAGCCTAAACAATATGTGCATATATTTATTTATATTTAATTGTTAATTAATTTTATAGAAGCACTTTGAAGATGACATTTTCATTACAGTTGTTTAATATTAAATGCCAACACACACATTTGTGTCTCTGCCAAGGAGGAGATGCTTTTTTCGTCCTGCCTGTTTCTTACTTAACAGATTCAAACGAAATTTGGTGAAATGTTAGGCCACGGGCCAAACAGCAAGTGAATACCTTTTGGAGCAGATTCAGGAATTTCTTTTAAAAAAATTTTTTTTTACGTTTTGAGATAAATAATTTGAGAAAATCTTCTTCCTGTTAAATACTGCACCAAATATATAATTCAATACATTTTCTACAATTAATTGATTTAATTGTTTAATCACGCAAAAATGTCAAATATTTGCTGATTCATACAGTAACTATTGCAGCTTCTCCAATGTGAGGATTTATGCTTTTCTCAGGTTTTTTAGTAACATTAAATGTAATATTTCTGAGTTTTGGACTGTTGTTCGGACCAAATGAGAAATTTGAAGTTTTTGTGACATTTTATACATTAAGCAATTAATCAAGAAAATAATGGACAGATTAATTGTGAATGAAAATAATTGTTAGTTGCATTCCTATAAAAATTTAGTCCCAAGATGATCATATTGCCCTTGTTCTTTGATACGTTTCAATGAGTGGCATCATGGTGCATTGTGCATTTTTGAGGTTTTACTCATGAAAAACCTGCTTCCTTTTCCTAAAACACTACACGTAGACAATGCGGTTTGACGTCTTCAACTATGATGTAACATTTTAAAAAGTCCAGTGTCAGAGCCAGAAAGCCTTCCTGCGTTTAACGTGAAGCCTTTTCATGTGCTTTTGTTGTTATGCAGTGTGTAAGATGAATGTGCACAGGCGGTGTGAGACCAATGTAGCTCCTAACTGTGGTGTGGACGCCCGAGGAATCGCTAAGGTCCTGTCTGACCTGGGAGTCACGCCTGATAAGATCTCCAACACCGCACAGCGCAGGAGGAAGGTAACGAGTCACTCTCACTGTGGTACTGCGCGTTTAGTCCCACACAAATAAAGACATTTCCATTGTTAAGTTATCACATTTGAGCAGGACACACAGGACTGTACCTGTTGAATCTGATACTGCAGTTCAAACCAACAATTTCAATATTTTGAGTGTGACTTTGGTCCTTTTTAAAAATAAAAATTAGGTTCTTCTTTTCATTGCTTATACAGATGGTGTTGTTTTTAGATATATTGAATATTATTACTGATGCCCTTTCATCACTTGTCCCTGGAATAACGAGAAACACCCGTCTAGATGCTGGCCCTGCCCCTGTTTGGCTGTATTTTCAACATTAAAAAGTGAATTCATCATGACAGATGGAAATAATATTTGAGACAGTATGATGTGCTTTTATTCTGTGTGTTTCTGTGGACATCGATGCGCGGGAAACGCCCCGACTCATGATTCAAGTAAACAATTTTAAGAGGGCAGCCCAAAGGAACGGTCATGTTGTCTCGCTCTCTCCCCAGTTGACTCCAGGGCAGGACCCTCCCCAGTCTCCTCCTGAGCTCTCTCAGACCGAGGAGAACAGCTTCAGCCAGCCAGCTGTCCCCACCTCCCCCTCACAGCAGGGTAACACTGAACACAACACACACACACACAAACACACACCATGAAAAAACACAGATTTGACACAAACAGGCGGACATTTCAAAGTCCTTTTGGGATGCATCCTTAGCAGCATGTGGTTTTAATGTGTTAATTTTACCAGTAAGAGGTGGTATTTCTATTTCAGTAATAATATTATTACTCCCTTTAAAAAACAAGTTGTTAAATGTGTTATTGTCCTTGCATATATAAAACTAAACTTGAATTATCTAAGAATTATCCCCCACCGCCCACCACCATTTGGTTGTCACAGTTAGTCATCTCTCACACTTTGCAAGCTGAGAAATAAAAGTTAACTTTCTCGCTGTGGAAGGATTCCCATTTTTGTTTTATGGAGCCAAACATTGATGACAACAACACCGGTCACCGCTGCTATTTAACCACCCTGGTCAGAGACACTGTAACTGAGTCATCCCAGGTTTTAACAGAGGATGTGATCATCATTTTTGAAAGTTTATTCAAGAGTAATCAGTTACAACTAAAGAGCAACATTTCTTAAAAAAAAATAAATCTTTTTTTGCGTAAGGAGCAGAAAAAGGACAGTCCGCCTGTTTTCACTGATGTCTGATCTGCTTTTCCGTTGACACCCACAGACTTGGCAGGGTTAGATCGCCTGCAGGACGCGCTGTCACTCGACCAGCAGGGACCCCAACACTCCTCCTCCTCCTCCTCTTCCTCCTCCTCCACCACCTCCTCCTCCTCCTCGTCCTCCTCCTCGGCAGGCAGGGAGAACGGACAGATCCAAAGGAGGAGCCTCAAGGACTTCAACTTTATCAAGGTTCTCGGCAAAGGCAGCTTCGGCAAGGTGCGGCGACACAGAAGAGGCGTTTTGAGGGGGATGTTTATTTATTTACTGCTCATTATGTTCATAATTGAAACAGGTTTTTATTTTTATTTTTTTGGTCTTTTAACACCCCGTTCACCAGAGCTCCCATTATTCATAAGTGCTGAATTATCAGGAGATGACAGGAAATATCAGGGACCAGAATAGACCTGTTCACATGTGAATTATGTTGTATGGAGGCAGCTGTTTTTACAAGAAATGATGAAAATACTGAGCTGTCTCATGAGCTGCAGTTATGGTTAACATTAAAGCTGCACTAATCAGGATTTATATTTTAACAGCTGATCAAATGACTGAGTTGCTTGTAGTAAAATTATCAGTTGACTCCTGCAGTTCCCCTCAGCCCTGCAGTGTCTTAGCATCTTTCAGCTCATTGTTTTGGTTCACTCTCACCGCTCTCATTAGTGTTGTTTTTCCAGCAGCAGGCAGCTGTTTTCAGCAACAAAAAAAAACCTCTCGTAAACTGACAGGCAAAGTTCGCGGCTAGCTGGTGAACATTTAGCAGCGAGCAAAAAGGAGAGTATATATATCGAATTTGCGTTCTCCAAATGGCTAAAAACACGTCAAATGAATGCAAATGTTTCTCCGTGTCTGCTGGATGTGTAAATAGGCAACAATTTGTCCGCCATATCAACTCAATGTATGTTGCATTTACAGCTTGTTGTCCTTAAGTGGCAAAAAAATCAGTAATTGTCGCTTTAAAGAGCATCTATTTTAAATCATCATGTCATATTTTACAACATAAAACAGATGGTTTTCTTTTTCAAATTATCATCAGTCTTGAGCAGCTCAGATAAGACCTCCTTGGCAGACATACAAATGTGTGTGTGGACCTCCTGAGTTAATTCTACAATGATATTTTAAATGCTGATTTCAGCAGTAATTTATAAAATATAATTATTGTATTATTTTCTACACCACATGCTGTTAAAGCTTAAACATTCACAAATACAACTCTTTAACAACCTGCAGCTCAAGAATCATAAAATCATAAAATCATAAAAGAATCTGTGCTTCCATCCCTCATCTCCTCCATCTTTTATCTCTTTTATCCAGGTGATGCTGGCGGAGCTGAAGGGGACGGAGGAGGTTTACGCCGTCAAAGTTCTGAAGAAGGACGTGATCCTGCAGGACGACGACGTGGACTGCACCATGACCGAGAAGCGCATCCTGGCCCTTGCCCGCCGACACCCCTACCTCACCCAGCTCTACTGCTGCTTCCAGACACGGGTAGGACCACCAGACAGCACATACAGATTTGATAGTTCAACTCTGTTTTCCCTGTCTCACACCTCCCTCTCTCTCTCTCCCTCTCTCTCTCGCTGCAGGACCGTTTGTTTTTTGTAATGGAATATGTGAACGGAGGAGACCTGATGTTCCAGATTCAGCGATCCAGGAAGTTTGATGAGCCTCGCTCTCGTTTCTACGCCGCCGAAGTCACCTCAGCCCTCATGTTCCTGCACCGTAACGGGGTCATCTACAGGTAAACGCCCCCAACGGCCCCTTATTTTTAAGTTTTCCAGCCAAGGACACCCTAAACTGATAAAAAACACTTTGAGCCAGAAATATCTAGAAGATTCTTCATAATATTCTTATTTTAGAGGTGAGTCCTGATAGGAAAGTTATTATTATTTGAAGAACTCAAGGACTTTTGGGGAATTTCACGATAGGTTATCTTACCAGGAACATACCAGAAGGTGTGTGACAAAATCTTTCACACTTTAACTGCATTACGTGGTGATTCTCAAGGTTTTTTTTACATTGCATGCTCACTTCTCGCAGCAAGCCCAACTGTTATAGAAACCAGATGGTGTTAACTCTCTCTCTCTCTCTCTCTCTGTCTGTGTCGTTCTCCCTCAGGGATCTGAAGCTGGATAACATCCTGTTGGATGCAGAGGGACACTGTAAGCTGGCAGACTTCGGCATGTGCAAAGAGGGCATCATGAACGGAGTGACCACCACCACCTTCTGTGGCACGCCTGACTACATCGCCCCTGAGGTGAGCTGAGCTGTGGTGTATCCTCCTTTGGTTTTTCTGTTGATTAGATGTGGGAAGTAACTAAGTACATTTACTCAAGTACTATATTAAGTGCAGTTTTATGTTACTGGTAATGATTATTTTTGTAATTGATTAATGGATTAATCATTTGGTCCATAAAATGTGAGAATATGGTCAAAAATACCCAAAGTCCAAGTCAACATATTAAGATGTCTTATTATGTCCGACCAACAGTCTAAAACCAAAAGATATTCAGTTTAATATCATAAACACATATCAGAGAAACTGAGCAAATATTCACACGTTAGAAACTGTAACCAGAGAATTTGTTTTGACATTTTTGCTTGAAAAATGACTTTGATTATTTAAATAGTTATTATTTAAATTATCTGTCGATCGGTTAACCTATGAATTGATTAGTTGTTCCAGCTCTAGTTACTGGTACTTACTTAAACATGGTTGTTGTCAGGTAAAAATCTTGCATCTCCAAAATGTCAACTTTTCAGCCTGGTTTCAGCTTGAGGACGAATGACTTTTATACATTAAAACGTTTTAGAGACATTTTTCAGCATGTGGACTCTTTCCACATTCTTATTGACTTTTCCTATCCCCTTCTTTCCTGTCCTTTGTTTCATCCCTCCTTCCTTCGGTCTTTACTTTCTCTCAAATTGGAGATAGAAACATTTTTACCTGACAGCGAAAATAACTTTTTTTTTTTACTTTTGATACTTTTACACGTTTTACTGTCGACTTTTTTTCACTTTTCTTTACTTTTAGTAATGTTTAATGCAGTTCTTTTTCTCTGAATAGATTTTACCATCCTGTTGTTGCTCCTTAACAGTTTCCCCTCGTGTGATATTGCTTAATTAAGATCTGGGCAAACAGGCGTGAGCAAAAGACGTGACGTATTTCCTGCTTGTTGGACTGGGAGTCTATAGAGTCTTCTAATCAAGTCATTTGCACCAGTGGAGCTGTGTTGCAGTATTTTACACAGGTGGAGTTTGGTGTCACTGTAGCGTCTGTTGAACCGTGTCATGTTGTTGAATCCAGATCCTGCAGGAGCTGGAGTACGGAGCCTCTGTGGACTGGTGGGCCCTGGGGGTGCTAATGTATGAGATGATGGCCGGACAGCCGCCGTTCGAGGCCGACAACGAAGACGACTTGTTCGAGTCGATTCTCCACGACGACGTCCTCTACCCTGTGTGGCTCAGCAAAGAAGCCGTTTCTATCCTCAGAGCGGTGCGTGTCGTCCCTCCACCATGACACACCTCTTTCGACATGTCCTTTATTTGATTAGTTTGAAGAGCTGTTAAATTCTCTTCAAGAGTGCATCTCATCTTCCTCAGCAGTGATTCGTGCTGCCGCTTGAAGGCGTCCATGGCAAAATGAAGGATAGTTTAATTTGACCATAATTAAATTCAATACATTTTGTTGCAATCATAGAATGTACTGTATGAAAATGGCCTGTTTTGCTTTTTGTTTTTTATCCGTGTACGATTTGGAGGTGAAAAGATGTTAAAACTTGGCTGAATTTGGTTGAAAAGTGGACGTCTTTTTGGACCCAGGCAGTCACGTTTTACAATTACATTGAAGTTACAGGGCTAAAAAAAAAAAATACGTGGTGATGTTTGAAAAACCCAGAAGTTTGTCACAGTTACTGCTCTTCTGAAGGTATTTCCAGAATCATCAAAGACTTTTCTAAAGATCAGACTCTGCGACTCTGTTCCCTAATCCAAACAAAAACGGCAGCCGTGAATGACATATCTGTCTTCTAAAGACCTACGTGAAAAAATATTCCACATGTCACACAAAAAAAAGGATTTTTAAGCTTTCTCTCTTTTTGTATAACAAAAGAAATATATGAACGTGTTATTTTGTTTGAAAATATTAGACAATAGAAAGTAACATCAACGTGGACAAATAGAAGGAATAGTAAAACTCTTTATGTTTGGTCCATGTTGTACAAATTGAACAAGGAGATATGTCAACTGTCACAACTGGGAGTTTAAAAATCTTTTTTATGATGCAACACATGGAATATTTTTTCATCCAGATGGTTAAAAGAGTTTTTAAATTTTTCTTTGAAATACCTTCAGAACAACTGTTAAACGACCTTCTGGGTTTTTCAAACATCACCACGTATTAATTTTTCGGAAAAAAACGGATGCTTAGCCCCGTGACCTGAATATAACGATGTTACATGAGAGGCACAAACTGGGGCTAGGTTACATATAACTGTTGTTTCAACACAAATTAAAAGGCTAGATTTTGATGTTGGAATACAGTCGTTTAAATGCGGTCTAAAAAAGCTCACTTTTCATCCAGATGTTGCCAGGTTTCAACCGAGACGTCTTTTCACCTTTAAATCACCATGCTGCATTATAAAAATGGATGTCTGTGATATCCAAAATTTTACTTTGAAAAGATTTCATTTTCAGGTGTTCGCCATTGTCTTACGTTGTTGTGGTCACACTATCATTCATGTTTCTATCCACGGACAAATGAAACTCATTCAAAGTGCACTTAACACAGAGGTGTTACGATTCACTTCGCTCTGATACTGAGACGAATAAAAAAGTCAGTCAAAGAGGTCAAAGTAATAACAATGCGATCATAAAACCACAGTAGATCACAAAGTGCTCTTACAATACTGAACAGACGACAGAACAAAAGAGACGCAGCTTTCAGTGACAGTAAATAACAGCAGCCCTCTGCTGACCCGTTTCATCACTCTGCCACTACGCCTCTTTGTTTGCACCATCCACAGAGCCATTAATGCCTCAGCTCTATTATTAGCACTGAAATGCTTTCTGCTCCTCGTTCTGCTTCTGTCATTTTATGGATGAAACCACAGCTGAGCGTCTTAAAGGGGACGCTTTTCAGACAATGTAGTTTGAAATCAAAAGTGTGTTTTTTGTGTGTGTAGTTCATGACCAAGAACCCAGCCAAGCGTCTGGGCTGCGTGGTGAGCCAGGGCTGCGAGGAGGCCATCAAGACCCACGCCTTCTTCAGAGAGATCGACTGGGTGCTGCTGGAGCAGAGAAAAGTCAAACCACCCTTTAAACCCCGGATTGTAAGAGACACACACACAACACACACACACAAGCGCACACTAATGTTTTACATCCTTACACAGTAAATTTCCACGTACTTATAGATGAATGTGTCCTACATTTAAGGCTAATGGTTTTTGTTTTTTACAAAATAAAAGTTGCAGAATTTTTTGATTTTTTTCTCCACACACCCAAAAGTTGTTGTGTCTTGTTGCTAGAACACTTAAGTCCTCAGTTTACAGTCAAACAGGGTCCTCTTGTGGCGAGAACAGCTCAGAAAACCCTTATAGTGATGGAAAATAGAGGGAAATGATAATGTAGCAGGGTTAAAAGTAAAGTAGGGCTGAACAATTGATCGAAATATTATCGAAATCGCAATATGGCCAACTGCAATATCCAAATCGCAGGAGCTGCATTTTTTTGATAAAGGCAAAATGTGTCACAACATACCATTATAAATGAAGCACAGTGGTGTTACGGAGACGCTCCGGCCTGCAAATCATGTTCTCCACATGTAAAGGAACATGCTTGTTTGGTACAAACTAAAATGCTAATAAAGTTTGCTAACATTAGCTTAGCTACATACCAGACCTGTATGGACTGTAGCAGGAGAACAACTGAGTGTATTGAATCGAACAACAGTGTGTTTTGTTGCTTGTGAATTCAGCTTTTTCGTTTGTAAGAGGAACACTGTGTTATTTCTTCTTTCAAGTTACGTAGCCTCGCTTTTTTCAGAATTCCTAATTTTGCTAATTTCAGGCTGCTATGTGTAAAGACAAAGTTAAACAATGATGCACTCCAGAAGCTTATTTTGTTAAATATTGAAAAGGCCTTTGTACTAAAACGTTTACATTCGTCAAAGTAAGGTATGAAAAAGAAAATTGTTTAGGTATCAAAATGCAGGTATTGTAGAGACACTGTTATGGAACAGTTTTCAAACAATACAGAGCTTAATGTCTGAGGAAGTAAAACTGTCCAGTATTTCACAATAAAATGCAAGAGCAAAGTCTCAAAAAGAAGATTAATGATTAAATACTTCTATGCTTTCCTGTCCTGTTAGTCATCTTTTGACCCTTGAGATTTGGGGGGTGCTTATCCCCATGTTGGGAACCACTGCTGTACAATAAGTTGTCACACATGAAGGTAACAACATGCACACGTGTGTTATCTTCAGAGAAAAGGCAGTAAGTCTCAGTGGTCAGAAGGTGTCGCTCTAATATCACTTTTAAGGACTAGATTGTTGAGAAGTTTCTTTCTCTGACGTCCTTTCCCTCTTTGTGTGTCCGTGTGTGTGTGTGTGTTTGTGCCTCTGCAGAAGACCAAGCGAGATGTGAATAACTTTGACCAGGACTTCACCAAGGAGGACCCCGTGTTGACGCCCACGGACGAGGCCATCATCCGACAGATCAACCAGGAGGAGTTTAAAGACTTCTCCTACTGCGCCCCCGAGGAGACGCAGACCTAACAAACACACACACACACATAAACACACACACACACACACACACACACTGATCCAACAACACTAAACCTAGCACGCACGTACGCACACATTGCTGACACTCATACATGTGTAGGACCATAAATCCCTTTACAAAACACACACACACACACACACACACATGGTCACTCCTTTACTTTGAAGCTATTGGTTGTTGTTACTTTTGGAATATTCTTTACTTGCATTGTGTTGTTCTCGTTGCCTGGGTTTATTATGAATATAAATATGAATATGACTATGACTATGACTATGAATATACACACCTGCACATGCTCTCACACACATTCCCACGAGCACACTTTTAATGCTGATTTACACGCAAACACACACACACACGACAATCCCAATCCAGTTTTATACACACAAACACGCTCGTACACACACCTACAAGCTCACTGCACATGCTCAGACAACCAAACACACACACACACACACACACACACACACATACACTGCTTCTCTCCCCAGCACACATGTGGACTGTACAGTAGGTGCTGGGCGCAGAGGCCTGTATATAGCCTGTGTTGAGTGGCTGTATTGTGTTGGTATTGTCTGCTAGTAAAGGAGAGTCGTGGCGCATGGACAAGCACCCTACCTGTGTTATTACTGTCCTCATTGTGGACCAGTTAGGGCCAAATACCCTTTGTGCAATACCCTGACTATCTATATATTTTACTGTTTTGTTTGTTCATGTGTTATTTTTGTCTTTTGTTTCTCCTCAAAATGTGTTTTTTTTCTCTGTTGGATTGTGGTATGATTGAAATCTTGCTCTCATCCTCCCCGCCCCCCTGTCTCGTGTGTATAAAGTGAATGTCGAGCTTACAAGTTACAGGCTATTGAACTAATTATGAGGAGCAGAGTGTTACAGGCGGCCTGTGTAGCAGTTAAAAGCCCGATTTCCAGCGATTTCATCCATCTGCTAGTTTCTGAGTCCGCGTCTGTCCTGCCGGCGTGAATGTGCTGGCCTGTGGGCGTCTTTTTTTGTCGTGAATGTACATTTTCGTATGTGTGAATGCGCAATTTTTTCCCCCCTCCCTGTCGGTTTGTGACTTTTTGTCTTCAGCATTTCTGTTTCTATAGTTACCATCAGTGTTTTCAGCCCCCCTTTCCTTCCCCTCTCCTCCAAAGCACCAATTCCCCTTTCCCGCCTCCAGCAGCCGTCTCACTCAGCCAAAACCACTTGCTTTTCTGACTTTTGCTTTTTTCAAGAATGGCTTTTCTTTCTTATGGCTCTCTTTCTTTTTTTATTATAATAATTATTATTATTGTAAAGTGTATCTGGAGGAAACCTTTGTGTATAATACTATAACTATACTATCATAGGTCTGTTACAGCCGGGGGCGAAAAAGAAATGTGGAAAACCAGCAGCTGAATTACCTCTCATTTCAAACACACACACACACACACACACACAAACAGAACACCACACACAGACTCTCTCCTTTGCCTCCTCCCTCTTCTTCTCACTCTCTCTCTTACAGACACACACGCACACACATGCACACACCGAGAAGGACTGTTGTCGCGTGTACTGTACAGTGATCTGAAGGCGAGCTGGTTGCTCTGTGTGCAGTAGAGTCGGTGTGTAGTGAAGCTTTGTGCACCCAGGGGTAGGGCTGTTCCTGGTCACACTATCTTACTCTGTGCCAAAATGTAGTGCAACAGCCGGGCTAGTCCTGTCTGGTCTGATTCCAATAAAACACTGAGCTGTCTACATCACTCTCAGACTCCTCCGTGTCGTCTTTCCTTCCTCGTTTTGGTGTTTTTATCGATTCTCGCCCGCTGCTGTTCAGAGGCAGATCTGTTCTGTGGGATGCTTTGAAGTTTGTGTGAGAGAAGAAGAGAGGGGAGGGGGGAAGTGGAGAGAGGGAGGAAGGGGAGGGGAGGGTGATGCTTTTCCTGGCCAGCTGACCTATCATCGTGCTCAGTGTTGGAGGCCTGTAGGTGTTGCACATGCAGAGGGGAGAGGAGACACTCAAGACATCTGTGCTGCGGGGGACCACTTGCCTTGTGACATTTGGCACCACTAATTGCCTCTCTGATTAATTAGACTACCTGCGACGGTGCAAATTGTAGCAGGGAGACTCCCTGCTGCGCTGTGAACTCCTGCTGCCACCATCTCTGTTTTTTTCCCCGGCTCCAATGTTCACCATGGCGCCGGATAGAGAGGACTATGGAACACGATGACAGCCGACAAGGAGAAGAGAAGGTAAAGCTGCATGTTGCTCTGTGCACAGAGACATTTTGATAACCGCCTTCACAGTGTGATATGTAACTGTTCTATTTTTGCAAAATGGCTTTAATTGAGTTACTGAGGTGATGTGGTGAGCCCAGAGATGGTGTTGTCTAGATAACTTGAATCTTGACCAGAATACACGACTGTCCTTCCTCATCTGTTCATCAGTAGTGGAAGAACCCTTTAAAAAAAGTAACAACACCCCAACGGAAAAATGCAAGTTAAAACCTTGTAATCAATTCTTAAGAAAAAGTCAACGTTCGCATGCTCAAGAAAGCATGAAAACAACCACAAATTGGAGATTTCCTAACTCACCAGCATCATCTTAGTTGTAGTATTACGTGCTTCCCTTAATGTTGAGAAATTCTCTGCAACTCTTCAGATAATATCACTGTGTCATCAAGCTGAAACATGATTGTTTTTCCGAGTTTCTGCAAAGTTGATGCTTTGGAGATATTCATTTTTTTACCAGACAACAGTGATGTTCAGTCAGTTTTGGGTCACACTGAAGGTAGAATCTGAATCTGCAAAGTCACAGCTGTAGTGAGCGAAATGTACAGTAAAAAGTAAGTGTTTTTTTTCCCCACTGATCTCTGTCCTCTGCAGGGCGATCAGCCGCGAGGCGGCCAGAAGGAGGCGGCGGGTGGAGTCTGACGTGTTTGGAGATTTGTCTCGTCTCCTGCCACTCCAACCTTCTGTTCGAGCTCACCTGGACAAGCCCTCGGTCATCCGCCTCACCCTCAGCTACATACGCATGCACACACTGCTCAAAGGTGCCAACAGTCATCACACACACACACACACACATCACACAAAAAGCATATTTTACATATAAAAATGTGTTTAAAATCATACAAAAACAGGTGATATTCATTCATATGGTTTATATTTTATATATATTGCTGTATATTTTTTTACAGTATTTAGATAAAACGTTGCATGTAAAGAAAAAGAGACAAAGAATACTTTCAGTTTCAGCATGTGCATGTAAAATCTAACTGTCGATGTTCTTTCCTGAGCTAATGACCACATTTATCAGGACATTATAAACAAAAATACTTCCATTCACAATATTAATATGCATATAATGATAACAAATAAAGATAAATCTCATTATACTTTAAATAACGCAAACAGAAATTAAGTAAGTTGATATCCCGAAACAAAGTAACGTCCTTACTTAAGGGTGATTCATCCATGAATATTTGGTTGAGTAGTAATTATTCTTTAATATGTCTGCCTGCTCAATCATTACCTAATCAATACTTTATAAAGATGAATTAAGTCTGCAGAAGGTTGGGGAACTATGGGAAATATCCAGGGCTGTACAATAAATCCGGAGCTGTATAATAAATCTGGCTTTGAAGGAATACATGGCACGGTGTACAAAATACTGTATATTTCAAATGAACCTTTGAACCTACATGTACAAAGACAGTTAATGGGTCTATGTATTGAAGTATTATGAAGTGTAATTGAAATGTACTTCATCTTCTGCTTCCGACAAAAAACATGTTTCAAGAGTGAACAAGATCAGTTAGTTGTGGTTAACTGTTGTCACAAGACTGGGGGGGTTTGAGAGGGGTGTCAGACAGAGGAAGTCCTTGATAACATGAGCAATGACACCTGGAACACACACACACACACACAGTCTGTAATACAAATGTAGTTTCCCGTGAAAGGAACTATTTTCCGCAGCAATTTTGTAAAAAATCTTTAGTAGCACAATCAATAAAATCACTTCCTTTTCGTGCTGTTTCAGGGAACAGTGGGACAAAAGCTGAGGCCAGTCACGCAGTGAAATGTGGACAAGTGATGGGGGGTGGAGAGGAACGGCGAGAGTGTGACAAAGGCCGTGACGAGGAGGAGAAAGGGACGGAGTGCGTCGAGGCCTTGGAGGAGACAAACATGTACCTGAGAATCCTGGAGGGATTCCTGATGGTCCTGTCCACTGAGGGAGACCTGATCTTCCTGTCTGACAATGTCAGCAAGTACATGGGCTTGACACAGGTGCACACACACACACACACACACACACACGTGTTTCTACATGAATGATGTAATGGTATACGTTTAAGATGCAGGATTTGAAGATGAATATGTGCTTTATATTCTCTGACAGACTGAGCTGATGGGACACAATATATTTGAGTTTACTCACCCTTGTGACCACGAAGAAATCAGAAATAATCTACGTCTAACAGCAGGTTTGTGTGTGTGTGTGTGTGTGTGTGTGTGTGAACATGGAGGACTGTCCGCTGCAAGAGGCTATGTCTGGGTTGTATATTCAGTGGTAATTTTGTTTTTTGAGAGATCACACAGGTTTGAACAGGTTTTTCCATGTAGCTCATTAAATTACTTGTTTTTCAGGGGAAGTTTGGTGCGGCACAAAGAGGGACTTTGTCATAAGGATAAAAAGCGCTCTGACACACAGAGGAAGAAGCGCCAACCTCAAGTCGGCTACGTGGAAGGTTGGTGAGAAACAACACCACTTGAAACAAAAATTCACACTTTTTTTTTTACACCACTGTCTGAAAAGTCTGAACATTGTGAAGCAGCAAAAAGTGTGTGATATTACTGAAGTGCAAAGTTTTTATCCCACTCTCTGTGGTTCTAGGTTCTCCACTGTCAGGGCCGAGCGAAGGTGTGTGTCGCCCCGTCTTCAGTTTCTTGCCTGCTGCTAACCTGCCAGCCTCTGCCCCTCTCACACACGCTCCTCAGCACACACACCTTCACCAGCCAGCACAGCATGGACATGAGGTTCACCCACTGTGACCAGAGGTGATTCACACAAATGTATACACACACACGCCCATCTTGTCTGTATGCTTTATTAGTACTTGTGAATCAGCTAAAACTTCATATTAAATGAGTAGAGCAACAGCTGAAAAACAATACAAAAGTGGAAGTAGTGGTAGTAGTATGCTAAAATGTGTTTTGGAATAACAAGTAGAATTTGAAAAGTACTCAGAGTTAAGTAACCACTGTATGACTTTTATTTCCATGTCATGTAATAAGGAAGAGTTGTGATTATATTTTGCAATGTTGTGCGTTATGAAATTATTAAGAAAAAGGAAGGAAGGTTATTGAACTTAATCATCCGCTGTTATTCAGAAACTTTTGTTCTGCTGGTTCAATGAATGAGTGAAAACGCAAACCAAACCAGAGTCAGTGTTGACTGCGCTATTATGAAGGACACAGTCAGTTTACACAGTTGACACAGTTAATATACAGTAAGATACTGTGATAGTGTGAAACTAGATGATTTCAACATCCTTCAAGCCACTTAATGGGAAACAAAAAGTGAAAACTAGATTTTAAGGGGTTAATTTAGCGTGACAAAGATGAAAAAATCATTTAGAACTATAACTGCTGCTTTGTTCCCTTTTTACCTTCCTCTTTTTTTTTTATTTTAGACCTACGACTGCATAATATCAGTGAACCTTAAACTTGTTTGTGGCTGCTGCTGAATAAGTAAAACTAAGTAAATTGGTAGCTCAATGTGCTCTTATTAAGTCGCTGTAAAGAGTTCACACAGTAATCAATTTCCAAAGGACAAACAGTAACTAAGTCATAAACATGTGCGTAGTGGATGCTTAAAGACATATTTATTATATATATTTATTTCATACTGTTTCTGCTTTGTGTGTTTGTGTTTTTGGCAGAGTGACTGTGATTTTAGGTTACAGTCCTGAGGAGCTGCTGGGCCGTTCCATCTATGATCTCTGTCACACGCTGGACACAAGCTGTTTGACCAAAAACCATCTGAACTGTAAGTAGTGATGCACACACATACACATTACACGCCTGTCAATATCTAACTTTACCCC
>NTHP01000679.1:130042-142542 GCA_003416845.1 Oplegnathus fasciatus
TGACTCTCAGCAGTGTTAGTTTTTGAGGGCCAATACAAATGTTTTTCAAAGGAAATTGCCAATAGTCAGTCATTTGTTTTGATAGTCAAAATGTCAATCTTCATGACATTTGACTGTAAGGAGTCTTTTATTTTTTCCCATGCTTAGCGGCCTGGCTCTACAGATGGCAATGTTGTTCTGTCTGTGGGTTGGTCCACCACTTTGGTCCAGACTGAAATATCTCNACAACTGTTGGATGGATTGACATAAAACTTTGTATACAGACATTCACAGTTCCCAGTGGATGAATCGTACTGACTTTGGTGATCCCCTGACTTTTTCCCTTAGCGCCAACATGAGGTTGACATTTGTGGTTTAAAGTGAAATGTCTCAACAACTATTGGATGGATTGCCATGAAACTTGGGACAGACATTCACGCCCCCCTCAGGATGAATTTGAATAACTTAACTTTTTATCTAGCGCCATCATCAGGTCAAAGTTTCAGTTTGTTCAATACTTTGGTTTGTGACCAAATACCTGCAAAACTAATGACATTCCCATCAGCCTCAGCTGTACTTTGTGTTTACTTCTTATAAGCAAATGTTAAATGCTAAACTAATATGGTGAATATGGTAAACATTATACCTGCTAAACATTGTCATTGTGGCCATGTTAGCATTCAGCTAGTACAGCCTCACAGAGCCACTAGCATGCCTGCAGATTATCTTTCTTATTAAGGCCAATATGGATATTTTTCAATGGAAGCTGTCAACAGTCAATTATTTGTGCTCTGTACAAACTGTACATCACCAGATCAACCGCCTCATCATTAATTGCAGCTGTCTATAAGGGTGGTTAATGAGTGACGCAAACACAATGGGCCTTTTCAACCCCCTCCTGACTCCCTCTCTCTCTTCCCTCATGGCTGTGTCACTCACCCAACAGATCAGGGAACTGCTGATGACAGCAGGCATCGCACGGATCCTTTGAACAAACCACAAAGTACAAAACTGTAACACCGTACAAAAGCTAATGAATGACAAAGCTGATGCACTTTATATCTGCCAGCTTACGGTCCTACAAACCTAATGAAATACTGACATATTTAATATAGCATTCATTTGTTTTTAAGTGATTCTCAAAGTAATTCTACCATCATTTCCTCCTGGAAAATGACTAGTCTTGTTCATTCAGAAAGAAAAACTGTGATGTAGGGAAATTACGCCACTCTTTTAAATTCTAGTTTTAGTGTTTTATCATAACTAAGTATGACATTAAAGGAATAGTTGGACATTTTACTATGCTTTGCTATTTCTTGGCTGGGTGCAGTAATGGTGCGTTCCATTTACTTCGGAAGTTGGAAGTCGGAAGTCGGAGCTGGGAATGACGTCACACCCAAGATGACCGCGTTCCAGTACAACAAGTTGGAAAACCAGATGGGGGAAGTGGGGTTTGCTCTAGCCAGGTTAGCCATTGTTAGCAATACTAGTTGATAACAACGCATTATATGGTATTTTGCGTTATTCTTAATGCCTGCCACCGGGTCCGATTTTTCAGCGAAATCAGACGAAATGGCGCTGGTGTTTGCTCTGGCTGAATTTGAGTTGCTTCAGCTGCTAACTGAATGTCCATCTCCGGAGCTGCAGACCGCTCTCCTCCCGGGGAAGTAGTCTGCTTGTAGCAGGGAGTGAAACAGAGGAAACATGTAACCTAATGTTAGGTGAAACACTACCACCCTTGTCCACAGGGACCACCAACATCAACACAAAATGAAAGTTCCACAGAGTTGCTTAAACATGTTGACCAGTTTCAACCATAGACTGTATATAAAGATGGACGACATGACAGCTCCCCAAAAGTGAAGCCAAAACATCTTGATTGCCCCCTGGTGGCTGGCTGCAGTATAGGTCATAAATCCCGCCCCTCCATGTTAGCAGATGGGACATGGGCCAAACTAAAAAATCAAAGTACACATCAAATAAATTTTTCCCAAAGATGTTTTCTGTTATTTTAGGTAGTTCTTATCATACTGATGTTTGTTCAAGTGTTCGTTTTTCTGATACATTTGGTTTGAAATAGTTATTTGACGCTATAAAAACGGGGTGAAACGTCATGATTGACAGCTGTCAATCACAGTGAAGTAGTCGCGGAGGCACATACAGACGTCTTTTCGGGAATTGTACATCGGTAGGAACGTTGGAGAGGAAATGTAACTTTAAATTTAGCAGGTGATCGTTAGCTAGCAGTTACTAACTACAGTATTGATTACCAATCAAATTGGGCGGGTGTATGGGCGGGACCTTGTTACCGCGGCTCCTTCCCCGATCACTACTGCGCAGACTCTGGCTCCAAATGACGTCACCAGCGCAAGATGGCAGCCCATATCCGGGATATTTTGGCTTCACTTTTGTACAGTGGGAGGAAGTGGAGACGCGTCGTCCATCTTTATATACAGTCTATGGTTTCAACCATTTCGATTTAACTGACCAACAGATAATCACATGCAGTTCTCCTTTAAAGGTATAACCAGAAGGATTTGCGGGGTGCTGTTTGTAAAGGCGACTTTCAAAGTTGGCCCCTCCTCCCCCACTTCTGGTGGTCCTAGCTGGGGGCTACACACCACTGCCCAAAGATTGATACCCACATACGTCCCGAGCACAGCAAAATAAGAAAATACAGGCAGAGGGCAGGGTCTCTGCAGATAGACACCACCACACACTTCTAGTGGGTCATAAGTGATTGGGAGGGATTATTTTTGTATGAGTCTATCAGGGGTGTAGCACGGAATTCCGGGCCCTTTATATAGGCAGTCTCTGGGGCCCCCATGATTTTAAAATTATTAATACAGGCAATTTTCGTGGGCCCCTTCACACCTTTGTACCCTGTAAATTTGTACCCTTTGCCCCCCCCATCCAAGGTCCCTGGAGTCCATACATTGTTTTTTATGAAAATCCTACTCCTTGTACCTTTAAGGCAGAGTATTAAGACCCAAACATTGCTGCCTACATGAAAATAAACACATTTATATCATTTATTTATCCTTTTTTTGGTCATTTGCTTTTCTTTCAAAATCAACGGTGCAGACTCGGGGGCGCGCGCTGTCAACTGCTTCGCACAGGCGCGCGCCTCCGTTGGTCCTCCTCTTCCGCGTGCGTCCCGAGGAGCCCCCTCTGCTTTCTCCTTGGCTCGTGCTGCCTTTTAAAGCAAACTGACACGGCATGCCACTTCCCACTCGGCCAGAGGACGGGACACGGTGAGGAGTTGCTGTGTTGCTCATTCTACCCCCCTGCTCCTGTCGTCACCCCCATTGTCTTGTTGTTTAGTTGCCTTCTAGTAGTTCGTTTACACCGTTAGCTAGCCTCAGTCATGTATCGGTATTTCGGGGAGCTGCTGAGCCGCTCTGCGGGTAGTGCCCTGGCCTCGGGGTGCGTGGATTCCGCTCTCCCGGTGTCCTCGTCCCTGATGCGGGTCCGTCGCTATGCCGATGCAGCGGACAAGCCCGACGACCCCAACTTCTTCAGGATGGTGGAGGGCTTCTTCGACCGCGGCGCCACCATCGTGGAGGACAAGCTGGTGGAGGATCTGAGGACCAGGGAGAGCCCCGAGCAGAAGAGGCACCGTGTGCGGGGCATCCTGCGCATCATCAAGCCCTGTAACCACGTCCTGAGCGTGTCTTTCCCCATCAAGAGGGATAACGGAGAGTGGGAGGTGGTGGAGGGCTACCGCGCCCAGCACAGCCAGCACAGGACACCCTGCAAAGGGGGTAAGAATTGAGCCAAACCGCCCCTAGCTGGCCCCTGGCAGCTAGCTTTAGCTACTTAGCATTAGTTAGCTGTAACGTTAGCTAGTTAAGAGCACAAAACAGGAGCTGCTGCCAACAGCTGCTAACGCCACTGTAGTTTACCGTTACACACAGCATCGCCCTTTTACCCTTAGCTTACCACACAGTTAACTACACCCTTGTTTCTGTAATAGCTTCTTATTTGTTCTGTTTGTTTCCTGTATCTCAAAACTGCGCACTGCTCACTTGAGACTTTTTGTGCAGTTTACAGTGACCTTCCTGCTTACCTGTGGCTGTACTGTTACTGTAGTTTGTTAGCTTGCAGGCTAGCAGCAAGCTAGTCGTCTGTCTGCAGCAGCCCCCTACTTTTAATCTTAAATCTTGTCTTTCATGCACAACTGCCCATAATACTGTTTTTCATAATCCACTGGCTTGATCTGGTTCAAAACTGGATGGATGCACCAGTTTATGTCTTAGCACCACTGTTCTGGTCTACAGATGTAGTTTATTTCTTAATCACTGTCCTGGTCCACCCTTATTCTGATTTGTGTGTCAGATGTATGATGGAGGGGGCAGCCCTGAAGGCATCAGGTGTTGTGTCATTGAGCATTTCAGGTCTTGGCTGCGCAAAACACATGGTTGACCATTGAAGACCTATTGCTCATGCACTGTGCTGTCAGGTGATTCACACACACAGGCAAGACTCAGATAAGTGTCAAAAGCAGGGTAAAAAACACACAATGTGGTCCTCACCCATTCTGTAAAAACACTGTTTAAACAAGCTTTATGTGCAATGTGTCAGAGCATGGGCAGAGCATGATATAATATGACAGAGTGACATATGCTCTTTGGTTCAAAGTTCAAGGTTCAAAGCAGAGGCATTATGGGCTACAGCCGCTGTGCACTCTGGGTAAGACGTGAAGGATATGATGTATAGGAAGACAGGAGGTGTGAGAGCTGGGGAGGGGGTGGTTGTGTTTCCAGGCACTCCTATTTGTCAGTGGTGTGACAGGTGGGGGAGGGTGCTGTGGAGAAGAAGTATGCTCAGTAGAAAGAGACATGCCACTCAGATAGCCAGTTAGTCAAAAGGGCTTGCTTGAATGGTGTAGACACTGGCCTGGTATTAACACCGTGAAACCATTCCACTGTATCTGCTTGATGTAGTGAATGCAGACCTATTCTGAGGAGGCGTATTACTGCTGAAGACTTGAACATGGTGCATGGATACTGTTCTGGATACACATGGAATTATATAAAATGAAAATGGATGAGTAAACTGTCCAACAAGCTGAGTCAGAGTGTATCATTTTTGGCACCCAGATAAAATATCCATTACAGATATCTCCCCCAAACCACTTAACAACAATGGATTAGTGCACCTATTTATGAATCTCCAGGCTTTTCCAGCCAGTTATCAGTGAGAGATCACTCAGAGAAGCCATATTGGTAAAATCAATAACATTAAATGAGCGTCATTGTCTCTATCCATCTCATAAAAGCCTGAGGAAAGCTAAATCAAAACCCAGCCTGGCATTAACAGTCCTCTACAGTGGTAGTATTACAAATATCTTCCCCTCTCTCTCATGTTGCCTAATCCAGATCCAAGGTACAGCTAACACACTAATCAAAGCAAGTGCTAACTCTTCATTCATTTAGATTTAGTGGCACAAACCAAGTGGAATTGTCAATTTGGTTTTGTAGTGGCTCATGAAACAAATCTGATTGGTCCTTTTATGCCAAACTCCTGGATAATAGGCGTGGGATGGGAGTAAGAGCAGTTATTTTTCAGTGGGTTTAATCATTGATGTAGTGCATAGACCCTTGTTGTTGCTGTGTTCAGATCAAACTACAAAGTGCAAAGGCTGTTTTTCTGTGTGCATGGGGTGCTCATACACCTGCTTTTCAGAGCCACACAGAGCGACAGCTGCTGGACTGGACCACACTGCTCTCTACTGACTACTGAGTGAGCGTCCTAACTCAGTGTGCTCTGTGTTTATGCATGGTTGTTCACACACCCCTAGAAGAGAGTTTGTGGAAAGTTGTCCTGTTGAGACCCTACCACCAGTTGAAGTGAATCACTCTTTCTCCAACACTACTACTACTATAGGAAAAGATAAATCAAACACTGCTACCATTAATACATGATCTAGTAGCACGAATAAATACATTCCTAATTAAAACACCACACTTTAAAAGACTTACAAACTATTATGGACTAAAGAAGAATAAAAAGAAACAATTATTACTAAGAGGAAAAATATCACCATAGGGCCAATGCACTGAATAGTTGAACCAGTAATTTAAACCAAACACACCATTTTTCAGGCAAAAGTGTGTTTTTAAAAGGAGTTTGCATATTTGGCAGATCACTGTAGGCCTGAGAGGCTCTGAACGAGAAAGTCCCGTCATGTCGGGCCTTCAGGCCAGATTGTAGAAATGAAACTCCCCTGACTGTTGCAGGAATGGTGAATTTCAGCGTGGGCTCAGTTTATTTCCAAAAAATAAATCTGCCCTCCTTTTCAGAGGAATGTGTTTACAGATATGTTTTGGATCTGGTTGCTGTGGTGAGCTGTTGGTTGGGTGGATAAATGGATGGTGGGGGATGGGTGGGCAGCCAGGGTTTTTATTTTTTTTCTCTTTTTAATTTGATCAGTGAGCTCAAGATTGTCCTCTGTCGGCTCGAGGTAACTCAGCTGATCTTTGGATGAATGGGAATAAAGAGAGGGAGAACCGCAGCAGCACAGAAAGATAAAGCTTTTATCTTGGGAGGTTTGATCTTTTCCTTGCTTGCCACTATCATGTAATTCAGTATTACAGTAGTCACAGACAAAGGATAGAAGGCCCCGACTGTAATAACACAAATGGAAGTAGGTGGGCACAAAATGATGTCATTAAATAGTACTTAGAAATGACATCATAGTGGGTGGGCTTCCTGTGTTTTTGCTTCCAGTCGTACACATGAAAATAGACACACACAGAGCTTTTGTCCCCATAAAGCGACCTACCGTCTCCTCTTTGTGCTGTTTGCCCTTGGGTTTCTCTGTGTAAGCTAACTCTGGATGAGCTATATTTGGTACTGCCGGACAGTCTCGCACACGCGCTGTGCCAGTGAGATGGAGCACTGTGACTTGGGCAGCCTGGCTGTACGATCTCATGTAACGCCACACACAGGCTGGCTCGCACATGTTACCGTGGCGACGGTAGTAAACCCCTGACAACAGGAAGAAACGGCTGCAGCTCGGGGGCTGGGGTCTGAGTGGAGGGCTGGGATTGGTCTGTTCGGTCTCCACCCGCCCATTGCTGCTACCGTGACCGCCAGATGCAATCGGTGATCTCCGACCTGTTCATGTGGTCTCATGTGGTTGTGGAGAACATACCGTGATTATTGGTCCAGTGCAGTCTTTGACAGTGCTCTGTCTCTGCTATTCATTTCCTGTTTCTGTTGTTGAGCTATGCATACAATGGAGACGGTTTCAGTGTAGGCTAATGACTTCCCCATGTTACAGTCTGAACACTCAATCAATTGCCAATATACAAGCCACTTGAACTCATAAACTACAGCATAAAAATGTTAAAATACAGTACACATTAATTTTGGTACAAAAAATTGAGAAATGTGTTTGTTTTATCATACAATAAAAGCATTTTCTGTTTTTCTTTGTACAGTGTTCTAAAATACTCCCTGTATGTGTGTGTGTGTTTCCCTCAGGTATCCGTTACAGTACAGATGTGTCTGTGGATGAGGTCAAAGCCCTGGCCTCTCTGATGACCTACAAGTGTGCTGTTGTTGGTGAGTATTAAAGTCTTCCACAAAGCCTCCTGCTGGTTATCCCCTCATCGCCACATACATATTAATACTGTTGGTCTTTCAAGTTCTTTGCCATTCATCCACCATATATTTGATATTCAAAAGCTATCAGGGCTTTTGACTACATTTGCCAGGATGTTAGTTTCCTTCTTTTTCCACTGATTACACATGCGTATCTTAATGTCATGTGTGTTTGACACAAGCGTGTGAATGCTTCTGTGGTTTTTAAACTGTATTATTCTCCTCCAGATGTGCCATTTGGGGGAGCCAAAGCTGGAGTCAAGATCAACCCCAGGAATTACTCTGTAAGCCCCCTAATGTCAATCCTCCTCCCCCACACTCACCCGCACACGTAGCGATGTACAGACATGTTTGACTGTGATATAATACATATAGGAAAGCAACAAAGCCCAAGATGAGTGTTTAACATTCACAAGGCTGACAGTCATTGGAATGATATTAGTTTTCCTGTGTTTCTGTCTCTTTCTCATATCCAAACAAACACAGAAGATGATTCAATCACACTAGAATGCAAAAACGCAGCTTGATCTTATCCTTTCATCTTGTATTTCTTGATTAATGAGAAGACAGAATGATTTAAAGAGAGAAAATAAAAATAAAGAGAACAGGAGATGCTTGTTTACATTCAACTGTTGAAGCAGATAATCAAATGTGTCTTTGTATTTTTCTTTAGATTGAATTTTAGTTCAAAGGCTGGAGGAACTGCTGTGTCAGTAGATTCACCAGATGTATATGAGTATTTGTGGTTTGAGTGAAATCTTCTTCAGTTAACTAATGGTGCCTGCCCTGTCTTTTACTGGATTATTAATTGGGATTTTAGTCGGTCTCTTAGTGGATTCTGTGAAATAAACAAACATAAAAGTCATTGGCTGTTGCCTCTGAGCTCAGAGTTGACTGGAACAAAAGCCCTAAACAAAAACCTCACAGTTTTGCCAAAATGCCTGAACCCTCTTTCTAAATATCAAATGGAAACTATTACTTTATATGGACGAGATACTGTTTGGACTGCTGTTAGTAATGCACCGTGTCTTTGTCTTTTTTGTGGTCTATTTTTTGTTTAATAACTTTCCTTCCTTGAATCTCTTACTGTAACCAAGCAACAACATGTTTTTCTTAAACTCTATACTGTGTCTGTCTGTCGCAGGATAATGAGCTGGAGAAGATTACCAGGAGATTCACTATTGAGCTGGCCAAGAAGGGCTTTATTGGTGAGTTTCTGTGCATGAATTTAAACAGTTGTTTAAATTGCTAGCTGTCAAAGTTATTACTCAAATAGTAATTTTATAACATGTGGGAGTATTCATTTGTTGCACTGCTCAGTATTTGGTGCGTGACAGTGTTCTTGGCACTATCTGACTCAGTTGCATTGACTGTGGTGGTGAGAGGTGAATGTTTCCTCCCAGAGAAGTAAACATTTCCTGTCATCTAGTGCTGTTTATTCAGGTTGGGGTGGCTCAGGTTGTGCCTGTGTCGATTGTAAAGGGAGACGATTAATTATGGCGAAAAAGAAGCGGAGGGTTTGAGCTGAAAGATCGACTCGAACCTGATATTTACAGATGGAGAAAGCAGAAATAATGACCAATCTTCTAATATATAAACCTGTATATATTTGTTTGGTGAAGGGGCAAAACAACGTAGGAAGACATTTGCATTTTACTTTGTTCAAGTGAACATAGTAATATTACAGAAATCTAAATGGTAATTTATTTAACTATTAGTTTCTGAAAAAAGTTTCAATATTAGTGTTAACTATGTTGAGGAAGGCCACACATAAACACTGGTTCAGCAGGTTAACAGCCCCTATACAGCCAGTTTGTTCACCCCTGCCTGGATGCATGTTAATGCTTACAATGTGTTCAGTTCAAACACAGCAAAGAGAGATATGACGCTGTCTGTTATGTGCTTGTAGACAGCAATAGTTGTGTCACTTGGTGAGGTTTTATACAAGGCACTTCACTTGTGATTTTTTATACACCCTGAAGACCAAGCAGTACCCACTGCACACATCACTGCCCTGTTCTGTCAGTGTAACATGGTCAAACTGCCCTGTTGAGAAAGTCATCCTTTTCGCTCTCTCTTAATTGTCCCCCACACCCACCACCACCTCTCTGCATGCCTGTTTCTGTTTTTGGACCTCGTTCTAGGATACGAGGCCCTCGAGGGCACATGTATATATGACACAAGGACACAAAGCCCGGCACTCACATTTCCCCGTCATCCAAATTCATATTGCCAGTGACATAATGTTCATTCAAACTTTAAGGATTGGCAGAGGTACCTAAATCTTGAGACTGAAATCTAGTTTGTGATATTATACTATATGAGAAAAATTCATCACGTTAACCGGCCTGTCTGTGAAGTATGTACTCGTGTGCATTCCTGCATTCTGCCTGCCGTGCATTATTAACCCTCCCCTCCCTCTCCTACTCGGCTCTCTTCACCAGGACCTGGCATCGATGTCCCGGCCCCAGACATGAGCACAGGAGAGAGGGAAATGTCCTGGATCGCTGACACATACGCCAACACCATCGCGCACACTGTGAGTCCTCAGACATACACGACGACCAATCTGTATGGCTTGGCCGGTTTTTGGTACAAATTTTAAAATAGGTCAAATTAAAAGCAAGGAATGAGTCACATGTAAACCATGAACAGTGGTTTCCTACCACACCCTTCGCAGCCGACCACTGAGACATTCCTCCTCTCTTAAAAACAGCTTTACACACTGAGGCCTGTGTGTGTTTGTGTTATCAGTTAACCATTCTCCTATCAAAACCTGCCAAACAGGGCTTATTTGACTAAAGATGGAAAATATTTACCCATTTGTGTGTCCATAACAAATAGCAGATGTTAACTATGCTCATTCACGTTTGACCATGATGTTACATTTAATCTAAGGTTAACCTTTCAGGCAGCCAAGAAAGAGGGTGTCAGTAGACCGGTGTAGAGTCAGGATGTGTGTTTTAAACAGGTTCCTGAATGGCTACTGAGTGTTTTTGCTGTAATTTTATTGGCTCACATTCTCATAAAGGGTATTATGATCCATGTGATCAATATACACCAAGCACTCTATATACCTGAGTCATTAAAATGTTAATGACTACAAACATTGTAATCCATTGTGGTGGATAAATCTGAATCATTCTACAAAAAACAAATGTAACCTGCATTTAGTGTTTAGTAGTTTTGAACACACACATCTCCTCCCCTCCTTACTCCATGACACTCAGTTTCCCTTTCCGCTCCCCTCTCTACCCTCCTCTCACCTTACCTAGTCATGTGCTTTGGAGTGGGTGACACATTCCTGCTCTGGGTATCTGAAGGCAGAGGATTATGGGTAGTGAGCGCTGACGTTCAGTCAGCTGCCGCACTGCCTGGTCCTGTGGCACTACACAACCTCTTGCTATGTGTATGTGAAGCAGTTAACACCATGGCCTAAAAGCTAGAGCTAATGCAGAAAGGAAAGATACAGTACTACTAATGGCCACCAGATGCTAGTTCCAAAAAAATCTCAGACTGTATTGAATTCCATTCAAACAAGGCCTGCAACTAACGATTATTTTCAACATTAATTAATCTGTCGATCATTTTCTCAATTAATCAATTAGTTGTTTGGTCCATAAAATGTCTGAAAATTGTGAAAAATGTTGATGACTGTTCCCCAAAGCCCAAGGTGACGTCCTCAAATGTCTTGTTTTGTCCACAACCCAAAGACATTCAGTTTACTGTCATAGAGGACTAAAGAAAGCAGAAGATATTCACATCTGAGAAGAATGTGAATATTTATAGAGAGAGTTTGGACACTTTTTTTCTTAAGAAATGACTCCATTCGATTATCAAAATAGTTGGCGATTAATTTAATAGTTGACAACTAATCGATTAATTGACTAATCGTTGCAGCTCTAATTCAAACAAATATAGCTTAATTTTTTTATGTGTCAGTACTGGTTTCACGACTTCTAATGGGTATCTTGGTGGCAATTTTGAGGCTCATGGGGGACATTAAGGCTTTAAGAATAGTACGTTTTGCGTCTCAGCCTGTCACACTCAGCCATGGTGATTGCTGCTTGTTCTCTCAATGCTTTTCTAGAATGGTAAACCCAAACTGAGGCTTCACAGATCTCCTTAGGTGACCTGAGGGCATTGTTACCAATGCTGTGTACATAATCTTCTACAGTCGATGGTGTATGTGGTCTGATCTTCTCTGTATGTGTATGCAGGACATCAACGCCCACGCGTGTGTGACAGGAAAGCCCATCAGCCAGGGAGGAATCCACGGACGTATCTCCGCCACCGGTCGTGGAGTTTTCCACGGCATCGAGAACTTTATTAACGAGGCGTCCTACATGAGCATGCTGGGCCTGACACCAGGCTTCCAGGACAAGACCTTCGTCATCCAGGTACACACATGCACACGCATGGTTTGATCATATTAGAGACATTTTTTTTACTCAAGAGGAAAGACACGACCCTAAATGTACTGCAGATATTTGCTTGCAGATACTCCCAGGATTTAAGTTTTCATTTGAAATCATGATTAGAGCTACGCCTCAATCAGAGCCATGCCATCTGTTTTAGCCTGGCCCTGATCTCCTCATGCCAAGCAGACAGCAGTGAACTGAAGGAGATTCTCGTCTTTGTTCATGAGATATGATGATTCAGTAGGAGAGTGGGAACAATTAACACTCTCTTAGTGGTAGAAACTCCTGCATGCTTAGCTTTGTGAGAAAAAATCTTGTTGCGAGTTTATTGAGCTCAATGTTTTTTTGTTTTAGCATCAAGGATCAGATGTAATCAATTGAATATCTTATTGGGAAAGATGATAAAAATGAACTTTACATAAGTCTTAAAAGTATCAAACAAAAAGGCAGTAGAAAGAAACAGAGCAGAGAGTACAGTGGTGAGTAACA
>NTHP01000679.1:145647-166478 GCA_003416845.1 Oplegnathus fasciatus
CACACACACACACACGCAACTAATAGGAGCTTTTCTAAGATAATTTGCAACAGTGGCATTTACAGTACAATGGGTTTGAGCATGGTAGGTTGTAAAGTATGCTTCTGTGTGTTGAAAAAACAAACTACAGGTTTGATGTGACCAGATCTCTAGAACAAGACTGCACTGTGGTGGCAAGTTAAGTTCAGTGAAGACTTACAGGCCCCAATTTTCTTAATCAACTTCTTACGAAGAGCGATTCTCTGTTCCTGCATGAACACACCGACGTGCCAAAGTTAGACCACTTTTAGTTATTTCACATTTCTGTAGCGTTTTTGTCTGAGCTCTTCTCACTGGTTTGAAGTGGGCGGAAACGTGATGTCACATACTTCTGAGCAACTTTTATTAATTAAGGGCCGCAAACATGATGAAGCCATGAAAAAGTAATGCTTAGTTAATCATGATTACAACACTTGGAATTCAACAGAATACATGTGCACTGCTGTGACTGCTCAGTGTTTTTTGGCCTGTCCCTTTAACTGCAGATTTACCTATGAAGAAGACATGAACATCATTAATAACTCAGAAATCATGGTGATTTGAGATACCTTAGTTGTTGCATTAATTAATGTATTGTTCTTGCATTAACTCATGCATGAGATACTATTAATTCTTGTGCATTCCTGATAGTTCATGAAGTACTACATGAATTAATTCAAGCTTTTTCATGCATTAAGTCATGGATGAATTCCTGATAATTCATGTACTCTTATTATAAAGTGTTACCAATGAAACTTTGTGGGGCTGTTTGCTTAGGCACACCCATCCAATCCTGATGAAGCACATTAACTGAGTTTTGATGAGTATTAAATAAGTGTATATATATTTACTGGTATAAATAATACCTGAGGATGTTTTTTTTTTTTAAACCACTAAGGTGATACCCAAACAATAAGCAGAGATAAAATAGCTTTTACAAAAATGTCTCTCTTAGTTCTCAGTTTTCATTCTCAGTTCCAGTGTTCTTGCTCTTCAACCTGTTTTGATGTGGGCTTGTCAAAATAATTATTTCACAAAAGCATTTCATTTGGAGTTTATTCCAGTGTTTTTATTTTACAGAAAAAATCATTTTCTTCCCAAATCAAAACTTAAAAACATTTTTGCAGTACAGAGGAAATTTAATCAAAACACACAGAGGAGTGTTCCAAACAAGACTGTTCCAAACAAGCAGATGTCTGAGTATGTGATGTTTCTTCCTGCAGGACATGTACCTGAATGCTGGCGGTGTGACAGTGTCTTATTTCGAGTGGCTGAAGAATCTCAACCATGTCAGCTATGGAAGACTGACCTTCAAATATGAGAGAGACTCAAACTACCACCTGCTCAGTGAGTACATGACCTGCAGACAGACTAGAGTGTGCTCATAAGACACAACCTTAACTCTTGTGACACAATTCTAAAACAATATATAAACACCAGAAGCAGAAATTGTACAGACATACAGTACATGACAAATGTATGGAAATCAGAAAAAAAAAAAAAATGAGTTGATTTTACAACCCAGTTACCTATTCATAAAATAAAGTGATAGGAAGAAGCTTTAATTACCAGTTACTTATAATGACCCATTTTGGTTTTTCTGTCTGTTCTAACTTATTCATCAGACAATCTATTTCTCACCAGTGGGATGGGTGGGGGGGGTTGTGGGGAGATTGCCCTCACCCTCTGGCTCATTTTTTATAGCCAATCCTTCTAATCCTGCTGGTAATCTGAGTGAATCGATCCTCGTTTTCATTTTTGGAAAATCTGTCTCAAACATCTCCATTAGTTGGCCATGCACAAGCACCTTCACCTGAGGGTATAAGCAAATGCTGCCTTTCTCGGACTTGAGTAAGATTTGATCATCCTGTTGAGTTTCCTCAAGGTCAGGATATGTCTCCTTCATTGTAGCCAGCCATTCTCTGACAAGTGTACTGTAGAATATGAGGTTGGCTCTTCTACCATCAGCATATTTGCTGTAAAAGAGCACATTTTTGTTAGTCTTCAGCATATTATCCTTTTCTCCTTTAGTGCTTTCCAAACAACGAGCAGCCATCTATATTAAAAGAAACAAGAACCATTATTTTTTGTAAATCAACATGCTACTGATATATGTTACAACACATTCAGTATTCAGACATGCTGTGGTGTTGTACCTTGGATTTCTCTTGCTGTTGTGATGCCATGGCTTACTCTGCAGGATGGTGCTGCTGCTGATGCTCTGGTTCTACAGCTGCTTCCTGAAGCCACAAGACAAACGTCAGATCAGCGTTTTAAAGTCTAACCTACCCATAATATATCAAGTCTGCACCCCCAGCTTCACTCTGTCCTTTGTGAAAACTTAACATTTAACTGCAGCGAGTGTTTCAGGTTGTTTCAGTACATGCTGTGTTTGCTGAAATAAACTTTTACAAAATAGTATTCTTACGATAAACACCTTGCTTAGCTGTACAAGTTACCTGGCTGTTATACATCACTGCCAAGGCTGCTAATGTACTTTTAGAACCAAGATTAATTTTAATTTAACTGTAAGAAGTAGAAAAAATCTAAAAAACAATTCAGTCAAGAAGAATTTAAAGGACAAATAGATTTCTTACTGGATCTGTGGCGGTTCAGGCAGCTTCGGTGATGTTGCTGGGTAAATTCAGCGTAATCTGGTGTCAGCTGATGTGAAGTCTCTGTCCAAGAGAAAGGACCTGTCTCGGACAACTTCTTTGCCTTTTTATTTATACTCTCTGTTCTGTTCACACACAACCAATCGTGAAATAGCAGAATCATTTTTCACCATGTATAGTCATATAAGACAAATGAAGGATGTAGAGTTGTAAAACTAGATGAACTATCAGGGTGTGTCATCACTGGTGTTTGTTATCGATGCAGGAACAAAAGATTCTTCTGATGTTTCTTCTCCTTTTCTTCTGTTATCCCTTCTAGTGTCTGTGCAGGAAAGTTTAGAGAGGAAGTTTGGCAAGCAAGGAGGACCCATCCCCGTCGTACCCACTGCTGACTTCCAGGCCAGAGTTGCTGTGAGTAACGTGCTGAAACACAAATCCATGGACAGACTTGTGATGGTCAAAAATGAACGAATGATTCTTTTCTACTAATATTTTTGCGAGTTCAATACTTATCGGGTCACACTGGTACCGAAGAGACCGGGCTTGTGGGCTCAGAGTCAGACAGACAGTATTCTTTATTTCTGCCTCTATCATGACACAACATACATACGAGTTAGTAGATTTTTGTTTATTCACTGTGAAAATAATACACACGTAGCATCAACACAATTGTCACTGTAAGTTAAGTAAAATACTTGATTTCATATGATATGAGCTTTATGTAGCCTACAGATTCATATTTTGAGAGGATCACGAATGCTTTACTTCCACTCGATACTCGCATATCATGTCAGTGTGCTTGTGGCCTGAAAGGTGCGCAACACCTAATACTCGAAAACTTGAAATACTCGATACATTTAGATGTGCAGACCTGGCAGAGACACTGGATCGTTGCGTGTGTTTTTTAAACACTTGTTAGGACTGGAAGGCATTCCTACACTGCACACAAAGGGAGTAGGAGTGTCCCGAACTTTGTCAAATCAAATAAAAGTCTTTTAATCCCCTTGATTGACACTGTGCTGACAGTCCGTCATGAGCTCCCCTGATGCAGTGAACCTGCCCATCTGGAATAACAAACACTGAACACAAACATTCGTACATACACCCCACCCTAAACAGTCGTATCAGCCCTGTCAACGAACTAATATTTCCATTACAGATGCCAATGCACCGTCAAATAAAAAGTTACCATAGCCAAGTTGTGTCTAAAAGAGTATTCAATTTACATTCATATGAGAAAGCAAAAAGCACCGAATTCTCAATGGTGAAAGCACGCAACCAAGCTAATGTTTGTTACTATTAGTAATGATACATTTTCTGTTGATTGACTAAATGATTAATCATGTCAGAAAGTGTGTTTATAAAGTGTCCTTGTTGAGATAGTGTGTGGTTAACATTTGTCCTCCTTTGCAGGGTGCCTCTGAGAAGGATATTGTCCACTCTGGGTTGGCCTACACCATGGAGAGATCTGCCAGGGTGAGTGATCGTTCGGGACATAACACAGTCCAGCCTGTTTTTAGTGAACAGGCACCACGTTATGTAGGATGGTAAACATACGACGTGCATTTCAGAAATTTGGAAATGTTAGCTTAGTGCAGTGGTTCTCAGACTTTTTCTGTCATGCCCCCCATCCCGCTGTAAACCAATGAAATGTCTATCGACCACTAACAATACCGGGGAAATTGGCACAAAACATGAATTGTTTGTAAAATCAGTATATGTCACTCCGTGGAAACTCATGGGGATTATTTTTATGTAAAATAACATGAGTCCAGGGATTTCTGTGGCACTAAAAACTTGTCATTAGCCCGCCTTAATGAATGTAACTTCTGTAATAGCGGAAACAAAGACATTTATGGCATTGACAAAGAACATATTAAATGTGGAGCAGAACATTTGCCCAATACCCGATCCACTTAATAAGGTCAGTATTGCATCTCTAATGAAGCCCAAGACTTATTTCCTTTGTAGTGCTTGATGTAAAGATCAGATACAAGAGTCCAGGTAGCAGGATGACATCATAAATCATAAATACCTATATAATCACCATCAATTCTTAACACCACAGAACCTAAAGGAACAGTTATCCAGTTATCCCTGGTACTAAACACCAGCAAGCACAAGTCGGCACCTCCCGCTCTAGTCTGGTGGGCATGAGTTCCCCTCAATCCTGTGAAGGTGGTAACCATGTGAGTTGCCGGAGTTGCTGTTAGCCGACATGTATGACGTGTTCTCTTCTGCCTTTCTAGCAAATCATGCGCACAGCAAGCAAGTACAACCTGGGTCTGGACCTCCGGACGGCCGCCTACGTCAACGCCATCGAGAAGGTCTTCAAAGTCTACAATGAGGCTGGGCTCACCTTCACATAAACGGCCAATCACAAGCCACACTTCCTCTCCCTCCCCCCACCCTCCTGCTATTGATCACCCTCTCCTGCCTTCTTCCACCTTCTAAACAGCCTTCAGAACATATCACTGTTTACCGCTGCTATTTGGCTCTTTTACACACGCACACACATACAGCGAGACATTGGCTAGCCTGGTATTTATCCTGTGATCTTTGTGCTGCCATTTTACTGTATCTGCATCTCTGTTTAAATATTGGCCCTGTTCTTGTTTTTGCCTGAGGTTGTATTGAGAGAAAGCATAAAAGAGAGTAACATCCTGACAGAATGAAAGACCCTGTCCCTCCCTCAACCCTCATATAAACGTTCATGATATTGTTGTATGGCAGCCATGTTCAAAGCACCCTTTCTGTGATCGCTGGATGCATGTGTGACCCTCCTGTTGCGATTGAGTTGACAGCACTACAGATGCCTTATTTCAGAGAGGGGTCTGCTCTGAAAGAGAGATGGCCACTTCAGTTTAACTTTAATGAAAAGGGATTTAGATTTAACTTCACGTGAATAAAAAAAAGAATAGTAATTTATTACTCTTGAGTTTGCCCTCTCACTCTTCAGGTGTAAAGGTTAGTAGTGAAGTTGCCAAGGTTTAGGATTCCCAAGAAATTTTTTTTTTTCATAGTTGGTGTTTTTACTATTTGAGATACAATAGATGCTCTCCCACTCCTCGCCCCCTCCTTTTTTCCTATCGCTTCATCTCATATATTCAAAGCAGCTTCTCCCCAACTCCTCCGCTGGCCAAGAAAGGGGAGCTGGGAGGGGGCTTGGTGTCACTGTGACCGCCCGTCCCCTGGTTGAATTTTCCTCAGTTTTAATCGTCCAGTTCCTCAACATTGAAATTGTTTTGGAGGAAATTACTTTTTACTTTTATGTTATTCAATTTTTGGAAACCAATAAAATGTTCCGAAAAAAAAAAGTGTGTGTCGCATTCATTCATTTTCATAAAATACTGGGCGGACTGTAAAAGGGATTAAAGCTGTGTGTGAAAGAGCGACGCTGTCATTGCAGAAAAGATCTGCAACGTCTCTTGTTAACTTTCAGGCCTGGAAGAGGGAATTTCACTGAAACACACAATTTTGTGTGTGTGTGTGTGTGTGTGTGTGTGTGTGTGTGTGNCAGGCTACACTCAGAGTGATCAACACAAGATTAAAGAAAAGGTTTGACGTTTTGGTAAATACACTTATTTGCTTTGTTGTACGTTAATTTGCTTTAAGTTCAATATAAAGCTACAGCCAGCAGCCTGTTAGCTTAGCTTAGCGTGACTGGGAAACTGGGAATCAGCTGGCCTGAGTCTGTCCAAATGTAACAAATTTTGCCTGCCAGCACCTCTAAAACTCACTAATTAACACATTGAACCAAAGAATACATGAACCACAGTGTAAAAACGATAATTTGCCCTTTTGCAAGGGGTTATGTACCAGACTTTTTCTTGGCTGCCACACAACCAGCGGAGACTCCAGGAAGTCACTGCTCCCGGTGAAGAAATAGTCCAGCTCGTAAGCCCCTGTAAAAGCACCAGTTTTGTACAAATTAAACAAATGAGATATAATTAATTTAATTATAATGTCCTGGGAGGTTCATAGACACTTTTTCTGTTAACACACGTGTTCAGGCATGTATGATTAGTGCAGGTCTGCCCTTGGGATTTATTTGTGGCTCGAGGGTTCTCAGTGAAGACAGATGATTAACACAGAACAAAGTCTGGGTTTTATAGTCGGAACACACTTCTAATAAACACATTAGAAAATCTGTCATTTCCAGTGTGTCAGATCCACTGACGTACCTGATGGAGGCTGGATTACCAACGGGGCAAAGACTCAGGAACCTCAAAGGCCCCAAGTTCACTGTGCGGTTTGTTGTATTTTGATTAATTGCCAGTTTGATTGGTAAAGCATAATATAAACTGAAATCATAGTCTGAAGGTGGCTCCTGTATCTTTACCTAATCCTGAAGCCCTGCTGTTGAGGGGCCTTCTATTAATATCTAGTTTTAATACCTTAATATTTCTGTTGATAATTTGCTGAAATGCTGCATATTCCTAAAAAGGTTTGTGCATAATCAAATGACCACAAATTAATTGACATACAACAACTGAACTGGTTGGTTAATGGGGCTCTAGGTAAACTATAAAGAAACTGTCATGGATGGAGCAAAAATACTGCATCATATTTATATTATACACGGTTTATGTGCACTATACCAGACGGGTGCTTGACATTTTGGGAAATATGGCCTATTTGCAGTGTTGGGGAGTAGTGAACTACATGTAATTAAACTAGTAGTTTAACTACATTTTGCAGTAACTTGCTGGTAGTTCAACTATATTCACATTTGCAGAGTGATTCAAGTAGTTAAGTTACTTTTTTGCCATTTTTTGTATAGTCAATTACTGAAACTACAAACAATTTTGGGCCATAAAAGGAAAGGAATTATTTTTTAATTTTTATTTTACCATTGCTTCTCTGCTGTAATTGAACCCCCATTGACCAGCCCTGCCCCCTTTATCTTTCATCCTGACCGCTGAAGACATGCCCGGGCAGCCACCACCACACACTTGACCTTTGTGTTGTGGATCATCCTTGCACTTTCCCATGAATAGTGGGGGATTTTATTTTATTTTTTTGGTTTATGTATGACTTGTAAACAAGTGGGCACTTTTCAGTAGCGCCGAGATCAAAAAGTGGCTGATGGTCACTAGTGGTTCAGCGGCATATGCCGATCCCTAGAGTGGCATGCTGCTCATGTTCAACCGTCACATAGCTTACTGCTTGGTGTGTTCAGTCTGAACACACCTTTAGTGGTGTGAAAGTGGCTGATAGTATGTCACTAGTGGTTCAGTGGTGGGACATCAGCAGCATACCACTGTAGGGATCGGCCACTGAAACACCAGTGGCATAAGTTACCGTCAGCCACTTTTCGATGCTGGCGTCACTCACACTTTTTGCAATAAACTCAACTGAGTGGCATTTTTTGCTGGCGTGTGACTTTTTTGTATTATATTTTGTTATAATTTTGTATCACATGTACATTGTCAATTTGATCTTTTTTTTTTTAAACAAAGTAGTTTGAACTACTTTTTCTAAGTAGCTTCAGTCAACCAAACTAGATTTTTCTCTAGGGTAACTTTGCTGTAGTTCAACTTCTTCCAGTGTGAAGTAATTGGTAGCTTGCAAAGCTAGCTTCTCCAACACTTCCTATTCGTGTTCTTGCTGAAAGTTACATGAGAAGTTCGATACCACCGTCACGTCTGTGCATTAAGTATTGAGTTTGAGCCGGGAAGTGATTAGCTTAGCTTAGCATAAAGACAGGAAACTGAGGGGATAAACTGGCCTGGCTCTGTCCAAAGCTAAAAAATACACCCACCAACACTTCTAAAGCTCACTGACGAACACGTATTTTGTTTGTTTAAACTTTACAAAAACAAAAATGTAAATATAAGAAGTTGTGGTGGTAGAGATATACTGGGCGGATGGATAAACTGTTGTTCATCAAGAAATACTTCCAGCATGTAACTCCCCTTAAAACCACTAAATGCTGTTTTTACATTTCTGTTTGTGTGTGGATTAAACAGATGAGACATAACATGTTAATTTGTGAGCTTTAGAGGTTCTGGTAGGCGTATTTTTTAGCTTTAGAGCCAGGCTAGCTGTTTCGTTCTTGTTATTTGATGCCACTTCCAGTCTTTATGCTAAGCTAAGCTAACCCAGCTCCCTTCTCTTTCTGCACAGAGTTCAGCCATCGTTCCACCTCTTCAAATAAATTCCTGACGCAGTAGCTGGATTTCAACAAAACCTTTTTAATTTCACTGGTACTGTTTATAAAATCAGCGAGTCTGCTTTGATGCCAACTTAAACATGGTGTGCGATTTGTGTTTGTGTATTTGAGGTGGGATTTGTGATTGCGTGTTGTTTAGAGTGTGCTGTGCGCGTGTGTGTTAATACAAGTGTGGCGTAGTGTGTAGTCTATGTGTGTGTGTGTGAATGTCAGATTGCTTGATAAGGCAACATGCAGTCATCAGTTTCCATTGGCCTCAAAGTAAAAACACACAAACCTGCTCCAGACACAAACACACACACACTTTGCTGGCTGAACCGGGTTCTGTTAACACACACATATATACGCACACACACATACAGTGCATACAGACACACACACTGATGCCGGGCAGACGAGCAGTGAACAGTGGCATCACACTGACTGAGAGGAGAAGGGAATCCTCTGATTGGCTGAGACAGTTGATGGGCGGGAGCTTCAGAACAGCCGGGGTTCAGACTAGTTAGTGTGTTAATAAAAACGAACCCTAAAAACAACTACATATCCCAGAATTCAAGCTGTACACAGAACTACACATAAAGCTGATCCATGATAAAACCCAAACTTTCATTCTGCTCTCTTAGCGGACTGATTCCCTCACTGAATCAATATTTGTCATCACAGAAATCTGAATAACTAACTGACTAATATCCAGACTGATTGTTTCTCCTGATGGCATGCAAACCAGTTTCACAAAGACTAAAAAGCAACTACACAACAACAAGAGGTGATCATTATCGGCTGCTCATATTTCCTCCTTGAATTAAGTCCCTGAAAACTTCTTTAAACCCAGTTTTCCCTTTTAATTTCCACTTAAAACTGTGGGTTCTCCACTAGGAATTGAAATAAACTTGTGTGGGTTTGAAGTTTGGAGTTTGTAACGACGGACCCACCGGTGGGGTTTCATCAGCTTCTTACCGTAAGTACTATAAATGATGGAGTACTACAAAAATGAGCACAGTATTTTCTGTCAAAGTTGGAGCAACACTAGTTATTTAACATGAGACATCTCAGTGTTTGTCTGTACTCTCTGTGCTAGTTTGAAGTGAGCTGGGTTGTGTTGGAAAAAGGAGATGTCAGGGATTTCCATGAACCAATCAGAATTTAAGAATCAAAGTCTGGTTGCTTGCAGAGAGACGCCCCTGTCAATCAAATCTAATCAAACCAAGTTATTGATTTATCAATATGTTCTTTCTTTCTCGCTTTAAATTTTGCTTTTTTAGCCTCAAATAATATTATAGAGAAGTTTTCCTGCATCACGTGAACGCAATTCAAGCTGCCGCTCTAACGGCCGAGCAAAATGAGCATCGTGTATTGCTTCCTGGTTAATGATGCTGTAATAACCCTGTTTCTAAATGTCGAGGCGAAACACACACGAAGCCGTACGAAGCTACACAGAACAGCCGCTACTCTACAGTTACAACACGAGACAAGTCATTCTACACATCTGTTCATGCAGTCTATTGTAGCTAACTAACTACTGCACACACAACAGAATGATATCTGTCCTCGATGCACGATTCCCTGCACAAGCCTCTGGAGATTTAAGTTTATTACGCCAGCAGCTACACATGCACACACACACACACATATATATAAGCTATCATGGACACACAGGCACACAAACAGCAGATCACACACCCTCTCATACCCTGCCTCAGTGAGTTATTGTTATTGTTGTGGATGGCAGAGGCTTAACTGTATATACACACGCAAAATTTCCCTACAGTTGACACACGTTTGCCCAGTGTGTGCGTCTGTGCTGGCATTGACTGTATGTACTGTATGTGTGTGTTTCATGCATGTGTCAAATGAAGGTGTATCTCTTTTTGTTTGTGTGTACGTGTGTGTTTGTGTGAGAGGTTTCCCATTAGGTTGGTAGGCGTGGGGGGAGGGTGGTAACAACACCAGGGTTCATATCAGGACGACACTAACACACAGGTGAGGCGAGGGTAAGACGGGCAGTGGAGGAAAAGCTACAGGCTGCAGAAAGTCAGAGGGGAGGAGAAGGGGTGAGGACAGGTGTGGCAGAGGGCTGCTGCGGGGAGGCATCACGGAGTGACGAGGCAGAGGGAGAGATAGGGGCTGAGGTGCGGCATCCGGAAGAGTCTGTTTTAGTTGATTTTGGTTCTGTAAAGTCACAAAAAAATATGTTGAACATCTGGAGTCTGGTACAGCGAGGCGAGGGGAGCGAGGGGGCCGCCGGAGAGCACGGGAGGGGAGGTCCTGAAGACGACTAATACCCCTGGAAGGAAAGAAGGAAGGAATGAAACAAAGACAGAAACACATGTCAGTGGTGGAAGAAGTATTTAGATCCTTTACTGAGTAAAAGTAGCAATATCACAATCTAATAAAGAAATAGGCCCTCACAAGTTAAAGGGGCATTCCACAGATATTACACATCAAGTCATGAGCAGTGGTGGAAAGTAACTAAGTATATTTACTCCAGTACTGTGCTTAAGTACAATTTTGGGGTACTTGAACTGCTTTACTTTACTCACACATTGATGCATCGGTATTAATAATCTAATAATGTCATATATAATAATATATCACTCACAGAGGCCATTTTCTGCAGAATGAGTACTTTCGCTTTTGATGCTTGAAGTATATTTCCTGATAATACTTCTGTTCTTTTACTTGAGTAGGATTCTGAATGCTTTTACTTGCAATGGAGTATTTTTACGTTAATGTATTGGTGCTTTTACTTAAGTACAGTATCTGAATACTTCCTCCACCGATGGTCATGAGTACTACTCAGCTTGTGAAAACACTTAAAACACATAAAAGCTTCTGTAGCTCTGGAGGAACTTTGGCAAGTTGAGGGTTAAGTGAAAGAAAAAAAAATATTGGCAGCAAAATGTACTTACCCAATTTCCCCCTGGGGATCAACAAAGTATTACTGATTCTGATTCTACTTCAATATCAAAAGTGAAAGCACTCCTTAAAACAATGGTCCCTTTCAGAATGTTAAAGGTGCAGTCAATACCATAAATACAGTTCACCTATTCACTTATAAAAATAAACATTTCACTAGATGTCTTATGTCACAAGACCTGTCAATCAGGTACTGTAGCCTCAAATCCTGTATTTTAAGTTTTTGTTGATGGGCGTGGCTACCCTTTGGTTTGATTGTGGATCACAGATTGGTACTGATGATAGAGATGTCCCGATTACGTTTTTTCGTCCTGACCCCATCTGAGTCCTTTAATATTGGGTATCTGCCGATACCTAGTCTGATTCGATTCTTATATTTACCTAAATGTTGATTCAATATGTATCTGACACTTAAAAATAACAACTGTAGACTACTAAATTTGGCCCACCTTATCTTTTATGGGCCACTTGATCCAAATACTAAAGGTCCTGGTTCAAAAATATTAAGTCTGTGAGCTTAAACGATTGATCTGATATGAACGAAAGTTTAACTCACTCACAAATAAGCTTTTGGCAGAGTACAGATGCCAACTGCAGAGAGCACTTTAACCCAGACAACAGATACATTTTATTTTGGTCTGCCATCAAGTTACTAACTGAATTAATTAGCGACAGCAGCTCAGTGCCGGCTAAAATGAGAAGCTAAATGTTTTGTACGCTGCTCTTTGCTAATGACAAAGAGGAGATTTAGAGTCAGAGCTTAGCGAACTCGTGTAACATTATTTTGCCATGCAATCTGAATCAGAACTCAAGAGTCACTCGCACCAATGCACAAATACATTCACTGAAGGCTGAGGTGGATAAACACAGTAGAGTACAGTAGACAGAACATCGGATTTTGATCTGCTTTATTTTAGCCGATACCAGCTAAATGATGATTAAACGCTATTTCTATGTTGTATATGGACCAGGTGGTGCTTAAAGGGGAGCTGCACTAATTTTACACATCAAAGTCTGTTCATGAAAAAGTTGTAAAGAGCAGCATGTCTGATAAATTGCCTTAAGTGACGTCACTTGAGCCAGCATCGGTTGGGGAAAAAATCTGGAGTTAGAAAGAAGCCCCCTCTTCATCCAGCTTCATCTAGGCTAGCGGCTCGAGGCTACATTAGCATCAAGTTTTGACCAGGAAGAAGGTTTTTTCAGCTGTCCCTCGTGAGTCCAACAATGTCCAGCAATGCTACATCAGTGGAGTGCTCTTTGAAGTCTGTTTCATTAATTTCATCTGCAGCGATTTATTGCTCATCATGATTTTACATGTAAAATATTAATCTGAAAAGTAACCGGTTTCTGCAGCCGTTGGATAAATTGAATGAATGTCGAAAGTGTCACGCATCAGTTTGATTTGACTGAGCTGCTGCTTAGAAATTCAGCAGTGCTCCGACCTGTTTTCTTACCTCTCCTCCTTCCCCACCCTGCTCCATTCCTCCATATTCTCCCTGCAGGAGACAAGAAGAGTGAGAACAAATTGGATGTAGAAAAAAAGGTGGGGTAGACTTTCCTGATAGGATGAAAGGATGAGGTGATGGCAGGGCAGAGGGCCTCAAGCACCAATGGTCACCTAGCTTTTGTTTTCCTCCAGCTCTGATATAATAAAGCAGTCAAAACTACCATGCTGTGGGGTTGACTCAACTCTTATTATCATGCTCAAGACTTCCCGGGGGGTCAGTTAGTTGATTAGAGCTTTACAGCAATGAAGTACAACTTTCACCTGCCAATCTCCAGGTGCACAGGCCTTGTTCAGCCTGAGCAGTGCATGAAGCTACTTTGGTGCATGCCATGAATATATTCACTGGCTTATCTGACGTGCTGGAGATGTGGCTGAGAGCTTGTATGTCGCTTAATGCTACGTGGGGGAGCTGCATGGTTAGAAATGGAGATTTTTAGTATCATTGTCGCCTATACCACACAAATGAGCGAGCATCTGAGAGGTCAGAGGAGAGTGTTTGCAATATTCAGAGTAGGAAGTTACTCACAAAGACGTCATGTGTTTTCATGCTGTTATACAGTTCATTTGATTCAATGGAAGCTTTTATCCAAAGCCCCAAATACTGCAGCAACTTAATTCAGGAAAAAGCTTCTGTTTCTTCTTTCCACTCTTGACGCTCACTTAGTCTGTTGTGGGCTATTAGCTAATATATTCTGAGTTACCAGTTTATCAGATACACTTGTGCCATTTAATGTAATCCAATACAACAGCCCTACAATAAATCCTACCTTAAAACATGATGATTCTGCAGGAAAACGTCTGATTTATTGCAGGTTTATTGGATTAGATTGTACAGGCGTACCTAATAAACTGGTAACTCAGTGCATGTAACATGCAGTATCCCCTCTCCTGTCTCTCCTTCACCCCCAGCCCACCCCAGGATGACCTATGACCCCACACTGCTCTGTCCAATAGGCACCTCGTATACAGGCTCCTCCTATGAGGGAAACACAGATGAGACACAAACAACATAAACAACAAAAGGTGAGAACAACAGCGACACAGAACAACACACAAGACAGAAGCATCACCACAGTACTGTAACAAATGAAGCAGCACAGAAAAACCATCGCATGCATGAAAGACACAAAAGTTAGATGTAAGGCCATCTAACATCCGACGAATCGGTTTGACAACAGAGTTCAAAACATCAAAAAAACAACAGCAAAGAGCAGAAGTAGGTCCATCAGTGTCACACACTATACAAATATTAAAGGAAAATGTTTCAATAACTGTAAAATGTAAATGTACAGCACATTTGAGCTTTAATGGATGTAGAATATTTTGAGACCTGGTTAAAAACAGTACACGGTTACTAAAACAGCAAATACATAATAGTTTACATCTTTATGTTCATGTTGGACATTTTAATGCTGACATGACTGACTGATAAATCAACATAAAGAGAGTTGATAATCAATTTATCTTTTAAAGAGAGATAGACTGATAAATTGGCCAAGCCAGTATATCGGCCGATTAGCTTATTGCAGATATATCACAAGTAATAGTACAGAAATGCCAAACTAGAACAAATCTCAGGGATCTGTATCAAGATCCTTTATTTATTTGATATGTTTTTGCTTTAAAATATTGGTCGATATTTCGTTATTGGATTTTTTAAACTCCAAAACATCGATAGCCACAATATCCAAAAATCTACTATTGGTCGAGCTGTACATTTAAGTCGATATATCAAATAAAAATGCCAAATATTCCCTGTTTCCAGCATCTCGTATGAGAGTATTTGCTGATTTTCTCTGTTTTATAACATTATAAACTGAATATCTTTGGATTGTTGGATTTGAAGACATCATTTTCAGCTTTGGGAAATTAAGATCTACATTTTGTCACTATTTTCTTGATTTTATAGATGAAATGATCGATTAATTAAAAAAACTGGTAGATAAATTGATAATGAAAATAGTCATTGGTTGCAGCTGTAATCCATCTATTCATAATGCCGGTAAATAAACAGATGAAGTGCATCCTAATGAACAAGAGCAGAACCATCGAGGTATCGTGTGTTCATCCCATGATGTGTCATTTTGTTAAAGGAGGAAACAGTTAATGGGATTTCTTTGACACGCTGCAGCTCTCTGATGTGTTTAATATGTGAAAGAGCTCCATCTAGTGGCTGACCTGAAACCAACTGTCTACAAAGGATCATTCAATATCAGTTTCAGGCTGAATTTAACTTCAGACTGTGAGTCTGTCTGAGCTTGTTGAAGCAAGACACTCATAGTGCACACTGACGTGTTTATGTGATACTTCTGTCGTCCCTAAAAAGGTTTTGTTGTTGTTGTTTGGTGTCCCCATTCTCAGCTGCGTGTTCTGGTCCAGATGTGCAACTGGTGTCAAATGATTCAAACCCAACGTTACTATGGTAACTGACCTGGTTGACCAGTCCAGTCGACGCAGCGACGTTCTCGACCCCCTCCACGGTTGCCTGTGACACTTCGTTGGCCCCGGTAACCGCTGTGTCTCCAACGATGTTGGCCTGATCCACGGTCCTGTTGGCCACTGAGACACAGAGAGGAGGACGGTGAGAGAAACTGAGACACACTCAAATTCTGTACACCTACAAAACACACACAACACACACATATCGTCCTATTTGTGACCTCAACGCTCCATACGTTACTCCATCTTCAGATAGACCTGCAGGGTAACACTTTTGTTAAAGCATAAATCTCACATTTGTGTCGCTTGTCCAAATAAGTTTACTAGTGTGGCGTCTTCTTCTTTGCCTCATTTTGGTGCGCTGAGCCATAATGTGCTCATTACTACACCCACTGGTACGTGACGGTTGGTGAGGATCGCAGTTGTAGAGGGTGTTTTACAACCAACGGCCACAAGGAGCAACAATGAGCAGACTCCACACTAGAAACTTCTACAAGCCACACACAGGTGAGATTTATGGTTTATCTGAACTGTTTCAAACGTTGGTTTTTACAGTACGTCAGATTGACTTCCCCACTTTTGTTAAAGAGCAATCTGAACGTGGCTTTGGAAGTACTTGAGTTAGATGTAGGTTTCGCCCCCGGCAAAGAAAAAAAACTCACAGCTTTTCTTACCTGTGTTTACTGATGACACAACTCCCTCCTTTGTCTTACTGCCTGAGGATCAAAGACAGATGAGAATCAAATTCACGTATGTAACTAATGTTTCCCACTTTAGTAAAAATGACATACTTTACAATTCTTCTGTTCTTTAGTTTTATAGGTTTTGTTGGATAGTTTTGTTTCATATTTCCATTGTTTTTTTGTTGATTTATTTTGTATTTTGTGAGTATTTAGGGATGATTAGGATGTGAGCATGAAATTTTCATTATTCTTATTCATCAATAAATCAAACTGCGACCCTGATGATGAAATCAACATTTTTAGATGTACATCTTTTCCATTTTAATCGCCACGCAGTCAGAGAACCATCCTAGAAGTTTGAGTGATAACACATATTTTTCCATCCTTTGGGAAACATTTCTCAGCCGCCGCTGTTGCCCCCCTAAGTCTCTGACATATCCTTCCTGTCGGGTCAGCAGTATCCATTGCTCTTTCTAAAAATACATTTAAAGACCTACTTCTACTCAGTGTCCTTTCAGTGTGACCTATGTGTTTCCCTGCTTTTTTAAAGCTGTTTTTTGTCTGCCGGGATTGTCTAATTTTCTTTTATCCTTCCCTTTCAACCCTGTTAACTCAGTGTTTGGTATATTTATAGAAATATTTTTTATTGGAAAACATCCTGTGAGCAGCAGCACCTCTCTGTAGTTCCCTCTATGCTCAGCACTGTGCTCATTACGGTATGATCCCAAGCAGATTAAATTGTGGTTATATAATGTGCCAGAGTGAGGGATAGAGGGAGAGAAATATCTGCTCCAAGAGATGAAAGGGAATAATGGGAGGAAGGTAGAAACTAAGGAAGAATCCATCTGCAAAATAACTTGGCTTCGTGCACACTGACTGTTCTCCCTTTGTACTTTCACACGGATGCAGATGCTGCCATCCTGCATCCACTCGTCCTCTTTCTGTCTCCTGCTTCCCTCCATCTCTCTGCACGCTCCCTGTGCTACATGAGCCACGTGCCTGAGTACTGAGCAGTGCTGCAGTACAGCCCAACACACACACACACACACACACACACACACACACACACACACACACACACTGCAATGACACAGCTTCTTTCTCCCAGTCAACAGAGGGAGCCCCCCGAGTGTCACTGTGAATATCTCTGCGTGAGCCTGTGGTGAACTGTCTGTCACCATTGTACAGAACAAACTGTGTCCATGAAAGTGTGTTTAACTTCTGATGGACTTCCTTTTAGATGTAAATTATTAAACGAGATCTGGGCAGGAGCAGATGTGATTCCAGGTGATGCACAGGACGCTGCTGAGCATATGACAAGAACAAGAAAGCAATATTTAAAATAATCCAGACAATAAATGATAATCCGGATCGAAAGCTTGCCTCAGAAAATGGAGATGCACAGATTAGAGTGTGTGAATGCTTTTTCCTGTTATGGAATAATGAATTAAACATGCAAAAATATGGCTTTAGTCGGTTTTTCCAGAGGAGGATTTGTGCTCTGGCAGTCCTGATGAGATGAAAGCTCAGATACGTCCCGCATTTAATGGAAAATATGCGGTGATATTTTATATGTGTTTGCAGCAACGTAAAAGATATAATATATGCACTGAGACAGTCATATGTGTACACACAAACACACTTACTACATATACACACATACACGTAAAAAAGAAAGCTGTGCAGGAGAGGTAATGCTGAGGGCTTGTGCAAAGATCTCTCCTATAAACTGAAAGAATGATAAATAACGACATAAATTATAATTAGTAAGGGATGGAAAGGCAATTAGGACCAAAAGAAATTCACTGCTGATCTTTTTTATTAAATAGTAGGACTGCTAAAGCACAAATCCTTTTCTGGAAAAGGCACTTTTTAATATCAATGCAGAAAATCAGCATTTAGAACCTTTTCCCTGCGAATTATTGATGAATTCTGAAATGGAAAATCTGATTTTGGGGAGTTGTCAAGATTCAAGGTTCAATTTATTCATCCATAAAACCATGGACATTGCAGTGCTTCCATCCTAATCAAGCAATGTTGATTACCACAACATAAGGAACAAATATCCATAGAACAAATCCATAGAAAAAAATAACATTAATCTACATTCAGTAATAAAACTCTTAAAAAGAACATAAAAACAAGTTTTTTGGAGCTATTTTGTGGCAGCTTTTGTTCAGTGACTTGTGGGATTTTTTTATTTAATCACAGAGCATGTCCTGCTGTCCAGGTTTGGCCTGTCTGTGAAAGCGGGCATGCAGACCTTGATACTGTGTTCCCACATTCACATGCTGACGTGTGCACTCTGCTGCGGGCAGATACAGTGTTTTATCGGAGCCATCAACCCTCCTCACTTCAGCTATCACATCCCTTCTCCTCCTCTTCTGCTCCTCCTCCTGTGATCTGCATGTCCATTTTCTTTTCCCCTCTTACCTTTCTCTCTGTTCACTTTCTCCTCCTCCTCCACCACCCCCCCCTTACCTGAGTCTCCTCCCTCCACCTCCATCATCCCTCCATCACTACATGTCAGCTGTCTCTCTCTCTTTCTGTCCCTCCATCTGTTCATACAGGAGCCACGGGACTAGAAGCTCAAAGCCTTTTCTGACATAACACCCCTCCCTTCTCTCTCCCTCTTTTCTCTCCCCGTGCATCCCTCCATCCTTCCATCTTTCCCTGGGATGGGTGGTGGTGGTGGTGGTGGTGGAGAGGGGTTGTTTTAAGAGCTGCGGGGGAGGAAGGTGGTTAGTCATCAAAGCAGCACACACTGGCAGGCAAATCCTGCTGCTGCAACGCCACAAAACGCGCACGCACGTTCTTGCATCAACACAAGGATGGGGTGAGGGTGGGTTGAGGGGGAGGCGGTGGGGGTGGGGGGTGGGGGGGCTGATGGGAGAGCAAATTGCTGCAGTGCTCAAGTGATCCTTGCCCTGTCTACCTCACCTCCTCCCCCCTCCCTCCCCACTTTTTCAGCTTGTGACATTGACTCTTCCACGCATACCGTTGCATTGAAAAAAAAAATCATTTGCATCATCATAGATGATTAAGATTTTGAAGCTGCTGCGTGACGGCCAGCGCTGAAGGGACAGACTGCAGACGGCGACAAAGACCTCCACTCCGCTAACTCCTCACCCACCCTCCTACTTTTACACGCCCCCCTCCCCTCTCAGGCGGCCTAAAAGCCTGGTACTCGGGGTAACCTTGAGATGTGACGCATTAGCTGCTTGAGCTAATATGAAAGTACATGAAGCAACAGCATGACCATAAAGCAGAAATTCTCTTTTTTTTGATATTTCAAAAGGTCTGTCCTCATAAACTTGCATCTTTATTGTGAATTTATACATTTATCTTACAATATCTGTGAATATACCTCAAAAAAGTGTAGCAGCCTATTGAATGTAGGTCAACTCTATTCTGTAAATTAAAGAAAGGCAGAGACTCTGGGGACTTTATCGCTGCATTGAGTCCATCATTGGACCTCCCTCTGCAAAGTGCTCCACAAACCACTGAATGTGAATAAAATATGACGGCGCCATCACAAGATCCTGCAGAATCCCTCTTTCCTCCTCTCTTCTCCTCTTTCTCTTTTATTCTTTTCTTCCCCCAAGACAGACCAGTCCTGTATCAGCTACTGTCCTGCTACTCAATTTCAACTTTCTCCATCTCCTTCTCCATCCAAACCCTCTCCTCACCCTGTCCATCCCTCACTCTCAGACCCCTCAGACCCCCACCCTCTGCCCTGCACCAGTCCTGCAGCAGTATCCTGCCAGCGTTCACTCCGTCCCCTCCTTTCTTCCTTTTTTTCTTCCTTCTTCCTCCTTCTCCTCCTCCTCCTCCCTCTGTTCCTGTCACTTCACACAAGTGTCCCAGACAATGGACACCCATGGGACCCCACCTCAAACGGTGCAAAAACCGATGATGCAACCACACGCACACACCCAAAAAAAAGAGTGCATCTACCCCAAACGTACCTTTTTTTGGCTGCAACTCGGTGCAGCTCCACAGACAAAATGTGTTACGTACCTACATACATCACCCCTTCCTTGGTCTTGGCTGCTGCCTCCTCCATGCCGGCTTTGGTCTTCTCTGCGGCGGCCACCACTCCCTCCTTGGCCATGGAGAACCCCTTCATCAATGCATCCATCTTGGGCGACGAGACGGCTGGGCTCCCCTGCTCCAAACGGGCCTGGCTGGCTTGCTGGCTGGCTGGCTGGTGCTTACAGTGAGCGTGCAGAGGAGATGATGTGAGATGTCAGAGTGTGTGCGTCTGTGTGAGTATGCGTGCGTGTGTGTGTGCCGGTGGCTCCTCCTCCCTTTTGGTGCTACAACAGAGGACTGAGAGGACCGCACAGCAGGGCTACAGCACGCAGACTGAGAGAAAGAGGGGGGGAGGAAACAGCCGGTATGCACGAGATGGAGAGAAGAGGAGGAGGAGTAGGAGGAGGAGAGACGACCGGATGCTGCAGCATTTTCAAGTCATG
>NTHP01000679.1:166534-193926 GCA_003416845.1 Oplegnathus fasciatus
CCCCCCCATCCCTCATCCATCTTTCTCCTGATGATTCTCACTCATGCTCAGCTCAGCCTCCGGCTTGCTGTTTGCATATTTTGATTGGCACGTTGCTGTGGACACACCTTTCTAGATGCTGAGCTTGTGTTACATAACCAGCAGAGCTTCAGCACTTTTTTTTTTTCACATCATATGCCTTGTGAGATTTAGTCATGTGATCTGTAATCACATTGCACAGCTTGTCCCAAAGATATGATTCTTTCTTCCTTTTTGATTTTGAGTATTTCTCACTTTCAGTAACCAGTTGTTTATGTAGCATAATATCATTATTTTGTATGTATTTATTGTATTTATATGCATTAAGCTTTTTGACCAAGATGTCACACCAGTAAAGCCTCATTGAACTGAATTTAATTGAATTAAGAGAAAAAAAGAGAGCGCCTGCAGCCATTTTTCTTGATGCAAGTGGAGAGAAAATGCTTTGTCATCTCCACCTGAATGAGTCACAACTGCCCCACCCCTTCCTCCCCCTCCTCCTCCCCAGCGTCCCGTTTCTCCCAGACATGCCGACTCAGCACCACACCAATTCTGTGGATGGTTTTGATGTGACAACAGCTCCATTTCATTTTTATTCAATTTTTTTTGTTTTTTTTTGTTTTTTAAAAAGTAGAGAGAAACAATCGGGAACATGGATAAAAATAAGCTGCTGCAGCTCTATATTTTAGGCATTTGGTCCATATCCCTGATAAAACGATGGGGAGAGGAGTGAAGTGATATATTTAGAACAGTGCTGTTTTGCTGTTGCAGAGAGGAGGACGTCTGTCTTTTCAGTCTGGCTGTGCAGATTCCCACTGCCCTCTGGTGGCCTTTGAACATATGGCATCATGACACAGCATTATGGCTGACTGATGGTTCTCTTTAGATATGTAAAGGACTGTTCAAGCATTTAATGAACAAATTATAAGCTGTAAAATCATCACTTCAAGGGCTGTTCTTAAGTATTTTTGGGTTCACAAACAAACTGCAAGTCGAGGTGCAAGTCTTTTAGGTTTCTAATGCTTTTGAACATACCTGAGACCAAGTCCTACCAGTGCTTACATGTAAATATTTTTGCCTTTCAGTCTTCAGTCAAGTCTGTAGGAAGTCCAGTGTCAAGGAAGTAAAATGTCACAGCAGTCAACTCCTGGTCAAGTCTCAAATCCTAATTTTTGTGAGTTAAAGATATAATCTCGAAGATTTTAATTTAAATAAACTGTTAAGTCACTATCTATCACCGAACGAGGTAACACAATGGTGATTGAGGATATGGCCCACTGATGACAGCCGCATTGCAGTATTACAACCTGGGTGTTGGTGGCGACTTTCCCGGAAAAATCACAAGTGGTGCACAATTAGGTTTTTAACGAGGCTTTTAACGCAACAGAATTGCTCTTCAACTCACCTGCTAGCGCTGTAAGTAAACAGTTACTATGGCCGAACAAACAAAGAAAAGGTCGATGACTACAGACGAGGAAACTGAAACTGACACTTAAATGAGGTCCAAAAACAGATCTGCAATTACCAATTATCGCCATAGATGCCACGAAAGACAATGAAATGAAAATCTTGGAGATTATAACTTTAAAGCTGCACTATTCAATAATTGTATATTAACAGAGGGCCAAATGACTTCATGTAATGTGACAGAGGTCACTCATAGAGATGAATCCACTGTGAATTATAACCCAACTGAGCAATTCAATTAGAATATTTCAGCTCATTGTTCTGGTTTTCTGGCCTGCACTATTTTGGTCTCACCAAAACAGTGCAGGCACCGTTCTTTCAGCTGTTTTCAGCCAAAAAGCTCTAAAAAACCCACAGTACGCTACCTGCCCAACACCAAACCACAGACAGACGAATAGCTTACCTCAAGCTAACCAAAGTCTGAACATAAATACCTGGTTAAAGAGCCAGATATTTTTCTGTAGCAGTTGATGGAGACCAAAACAGAGATAAAAGGAGAGTGAACACTGGTCTTACATTTGTTGGGTGACTCCAAATGGATGCTAATGTTTCTCTGTGTCTGCTGCATGTGTAGATAGTTTGCTAACATGTTCGTCATATCAATTTTATAAGCAATATTATGTCAATGTTGTGTTTACATTTTGTTCCAGTGCCCCAGCTTCCAGCTCTGATCACGTTACCTCAAATTGTCCAATCCCGGTTCTTAATGTTATGAAAATGCAATTTTGATATAAAACCTTGGGAATATTCATCAGTATTTATGAATGGCAACAAATGTCCTTCAGAGGTAGAATGTCCAACCATGTGCTTCATCATCAAAGGTCTTTCTTTTATGTCATATACTCGTTAAATAGGAACAAACCTTGAGAATGCAGCAGCAGTAATATTCAGCTCTCATCCTTTGTCAACCCTGCTACCATATTTGTGTTATTGTCCATGTTGCCACCAGCTAATAAACAGTCAGATCATTCTGTCAAAAGCTATTAGATGCTCTTTCTGAATGATGTTCTTGTCTGCAAAGTCAAAACACTCCCTGTGCCATACCAACGGCACTAGAAATGACAGGAAATATTACTCATCATTGGAGGAATGCCTCTATCAATCGTGACGCTATGAGTTTACAACAGTTCACTCAGCCGTATGGTTTTAAGAAAACATTTATTCACATTGATATCAGTACATTTTTTGAGTGCATTTTTTTTACATACTGTGTTTGTGCATGTAGGTACATCTCCATGTGTGTATTTGTCCTTGTGTGCCTTCTAACAAGCATGCTTATAGTGTTAAAATTCATATGTTTGTGAATGCGGTTCGTGTACTATGGCGTAAAAGAAACATAATCAGTTTTGCATTTTCACTTGAATACTTATTATTTTTTGTACAATTTCCCTTTCATTTAAGAGAGACAGAACCCAAACAAACAGGAAACAAGGAAAGAAAGAAAAACCCAAATGAGAGATCGGAGTCTTAGCAGCGGACAGATACATTTGACAGGTAATATAGAGCTTATGAACACATAGCATTCTCACACTAACAGTTAGTATCTCACATTCTACTAATCTAGGCTACAACACTATCTCACATTCCTGAGGAGTTTCCTCCTCCTCCTCCTCTTCCTTTTTTTTCTCCCTAATTTATCCCCTCATCCTGTTAACTCCTTTTGTCCCTGTCCTCCTTTACGTGTCCTCTCTCTCTCTTTCTCTCCTGCTCCGCTTTATTCCTGGACGTTGAGGATCTGTGCAGACAGTCCATTGTGCCAGTTCTTCAACTTGGCAAAGCGGGGTCCTTTCACCTCAGATTCGAACTTCTCTCTGATGGTGTGGAAGGCAGGAAAAGACCGTTACATCAGGTATTATTTGCACTTTTAAATCACAATTTTGAAGGAATAGTTCAAACATTGATCTAGATGAGAAGATTGATATAATATATTACATGTTTAACACGTTAATTAATGAGCTTTAGAGGTGCTGGTAGGTGGATTTGGTTACCTTCGGACAGGCTAGCTGTTTCCCCCTGTTTCCAGGCTTTATGCTAAGCTAAGCTAACCGTCTCCTGGCTGTAGCACCATATTTAACGGACAGACATGAGAGTGGTATCAATCTTCTCATCCAACAAAGAAATAAGCCTCTTTCCCACAATGTTAACTATTCCTTTAAGGGACATGAATATCTGCGCTGAGCTGAACTGCTGCTGTCTACCAAAGTGAGGAGACTGATAACTCCGCCCTTAAAATCCTCTGACTTTTCCCCATCTTACCTTGACCTCTGCAGGGCTTCCTCATCTGGGTCTTGCACTGCAAGGAGAGAAATGAACAAGAGGATTTGGTAAGGATGAAATCACTAATGAGGGTCTGAACAAGAAGTGAGGATTAGCAGAGATGAGTATCAAGAAGATCAAGAGAGAAGGTAGGAAAGGACAAAAAAAAGGGAAGGAAAGGAGGAGTCAGTGTACTGACGGTATTCAGTGCCAGTGATGTGGGCCAGGATCCTGAAGCTCTTGGACTGCAGGTTGGCAGCACGACGAGCCCATTCAGACATATCCTGGGTTGTCTCTCCTGGCCTGATCACTGCCTGGTACACTGGAGACGCACAGTCTACCACAGGGTCCTTGACAGGCAGAGCTCCACTGTAGGGCAGAGAGTACTGTTAGAGCTCTGAGTGTGTAGTATGTGCTGTATCTAAAGGCCCCAAATGTAACAGATGATCATAATGTACTAAATGCCCATCATGTAGTATCATCTACAACTGGACAGATGACATTACTATAATGCTTTTTTGTGTGTTTTTGGTGTTGTGCATCAGTTTTATCTTTGAAATTGACGGCTATAAAGTTGATACTATACATAAAGGGTCAAGTCATTTCAGTCAGAGTTATTACATACAGGCAAAAATACTGTACTGATCAATGAAGGCCTGAAACTTACAGTTGTTTTCTATCTCTAGGATCCAAAAAACGTTGGTTACCTCCGATTAGTTCACAGGGAAATTATGACTTATTATGAGTGTCTTCACTTCTGGCTTTAATGTCACATGAGCGCTATAGAGGTAAAGTCACATGACAAACCACACTGCACTACAAAGCATTAAAAGTTAAAAATTCTATTTTGTTTGCTATTCTGTTTTTATAATTACAAGTTTTATTGAATGAAATTTCATTATGGGCATTTATTACATCGAGATCAATAATTGCATTTGTGTTGCTTTAACACACAGTCTGTTCGTTCATTGCTCATATATACAGTGTCTTTGTGTTTTCCCGTAGTTCCACGTTGAAGGTGCCTGGGCTGGACCGAAGTGTACAGTAGATACTGGAGTGAGTTTACACAGCAACATGACTGGATAGTGTTTTTTCAGCATTTTTTAATGAGCGTTAGAAAAGTGAGTCATTACTGATCGGGCAGTATTCGTTTGAAAACCTGTGATTGGATACTCAGAACATTCCCATGCCATGACGTCCCATCAGGTTCCCGAAGGCTGCGATGCCATTGGCTGCTTTTTTAGAGGAGGATTAAAAAACAATAAAAATCCCTAAACACTCTCACACTTTGACCAAAGTACTGTTGAGTACTTCCACACACATAACCGAGTCCATGATGTGGTTAGTTTGTCCATCAAACACATTGGTTTGACACATCAGAAACACATGAAAAAAAGATGAACACAACAAAAGACAAATAGATGCTGTAGAATTTACAAATATTTTCAGTGGGATATTAGTTTATGAGACAGGCGGAGCAACGCACAAGCTGTTATGAAATCCTGAGACGAAGGAGACGCACGTATGAGGAAAGGCGGGATGGAAAAGGAGCGCTGCTGTACTTACGCCAAGGGGGAGCCCGCCTCCTCACTGAGGTCACAACCAGGAAGGAAGGATGGGGAGGGATGGGTGGAGGACAGCACAGGTGTGGTTGGTTGTTTGGTTGTGGATGGAATGAGCAAAGGAAAGTGGGTGAAAGGCACGGAGGAGTACGTCGCACGGACACAGACAACATGGAAAAGCCCAGGCATACAGTAAAGTAGACGTCTGAGTTGTAGCAGCGAGGGCTTACTGTGGGCTGCTATGTTCAATAGCTCCTTTTTGTGTTTGGGCTTTTCAGGCAAAGTATCTTCAAGGGGTTGGTTCATCCAAATTACTGAAAAAACATATTTTCTCACTTACAGCAAGTAGTATGTAGCCATGCAGATAGTTTTGGCTTTATTTGCCAAAAGTAGTTATGAGGTATCCTTGTCTGGTATTTATGCCAATGGAGCTGCAATGTGGGAAGAGTCGCTGGTTCAATTTCCATTTCAAAGTTTTCTTTTAAGGATATCCTCAGTTAATGTTTCACTAATATTTCTACTTTGTTCTGGAGAAGTTTGGTGTGGCGAATGGCTCTAAAAACTAGAAGTAAACATTTTTATAGGGACTATACCTTTGAAAAATCCACAGAACACACAGCCAACAGTTTTCATTTAAAACTACTTTCTACCAGAGTAACCAGGACAATGTTTTTGGAAACACTTGCTGCTGAATTTCTTTTTTTAATACAGCGAGTAGCACAAACAAAATTCCTTTTGCCTCCATTATATTGGGGGTGGAGGCAGAAATTTTAGAGGTGGATATCTCGAAACATTGGCAAATAAAACCACAACTGTCTGCATTGGAAGATACCACTGGCAGTAAATGAGAAAGTCAGTTTTTTTGTAATTTGGGGGCTGATCCTTTAGTTTCTCAACACGCTGGCCGGTTGGATCAGTGTGATGTGATGTCAAGTGCGTGAGTGGAAAAAGACTGGAGAGGGGATTAGTTTGGTTGTGTGACCTCACCTGTCGTGTCCCTTGGCCTGCGACTGCCCTGCGATGGCATCCATGATGGCGTCCTGTGAGTACATGCTGATTGGTGTGTTGTACTGGGCGTGAACAATGGTTGCCTTTCCCCCCGGACCCTTCACCTCAATGGGCTTGTGAGTGGACAGGGCAGAGTCTTTCAGAGCTATGGGGTTGAAGCTGGGAGTGTACTCCACACTGTCAGGTGTCAGGGTGAGAGGGCAGTGGGTCGAAGAGGAGGTGGGGAGGTGGGGAGGTGTCAGGTGCAGGGGTGAAGATGAGAGGTTAACAGACGGGGGGGAGGAGAGGGGAATTCGAGAGGAAAGAAATGACAGAGAAAGCACCAAAGTGAAGGAAGGTAACCGGGTCAATGTGTAGTAATGCAACTGACAGACAGGTGGGGCTGTTGTACCGCTCAATGTTAGCTTTTGGAGAGACCTCTTATATCAACTTCACAGACCAAATACACCTCACGCTTTACTGTAGCTGTGTCCCAGTTCCATACTGCATAGAAATTCCAAGCATTTTAAGAGGATGTACGGTTTTCACACTGGAAAAGTGTCAAAATTTAGTGAACTCAAAGATATCAGTATGCAGACCTAAATTAGCAGTACAGGAGGCAGATTAATTCTCCAGATAACGCAGCAATGAGAACATTAATTCATTAAAAATACTGCAATAATAACATAATGATCATAGAGACATATGCACAAAGAAATGGATGAGTTAGGCTATGCACAGCTGGAAAAAAAATATATATGTTGGACAAAAACATTTAGCTTTCTCCTTAATAAACACTGTGAAATAAAAAAAAAATACATTTTCCAAGTTCTAATTCTGTGTCCCTGTGTAAATGGTTCAGTCATTTCTTGTTGTATGCCAAATAGCCTGTCAGGAAAATCATTTTTGGGTCATTTTATGTCAACATCCATCTTTTTTCTCTTCCTGTATAATGATAAAATATCTTTGCTGACTTATTTTGAACTCGGGGTGTATAAATAAATATAAATAAATTCAAATGGGATTTGGGACAACTTGCTAACTCCCCCCACACTTTGTTTGGTTTGTAGCTAGCAAAACAATGTCATAGTAGAAGGTTTTGTGTTTGGATATCAGTTGGCAAAAAACATTTCTCCCTCATCTTCTGCCTCTTGATTGAACAACGCAACATAATTTGTGACTTTGATGCCCTCCAGTGGTAGCATCAGAAAATTCACTGTTGCAAACAGCAATGCACTCAGCTGCCACTTCTGGGAAAAGGATTGTCAATTAGATTGGAACATTAGCTTGCCAAGGTCGGTTTATTTCTTGTATCATTTCTTGGAAGTACAAAATGGTGAAATATTTTATATTAATGTCTTGTATACTAACTGCTAAAACAGTATACTGGGCATAAGAGTACACAGTGTATACACTATGTATAAGATTAGTATTTCAAGTATTTCATATGGTATTGGGACACAGCATGTCTACTGAAAATCTGAGGCTTTGTCCATCATAACTTAGAGCTGAATGAACACTCTAATGACAAAACAAACTTTTACTTGAGGGAAACTTAAATCTGAAATTCCAGTCCAAAGAAAACCAAACATGCTAAAAACAACCACCAGGCCAAACTAACAGATTATTCCTGCAAGTTTCAAATTAAACACACTGAAACACACACACAAAGCAGACAGTGTTTACTGATACGCACTACTGTCAAACATGAATGTATAAAGGACACACAAAACGCCATCACTCATGCGTTTCTACACAGTAATATAGCGTAAACCCCTTCATATTGACACAATGAATATGAAAGCTAAAGAGGACCAGCAGAGGTGGAAAACGTAGGTAGATATCATAGTAGAGTATGAGCTCAGCATTAAAATGTTGTCTTAAGAAAAAAAAGTATTAGCACTCAAGTATCAAAAATAAAAGTACTAATATGGGTTATTTTAAACTGTGTTAATGTGTCAGTAACTCTGTATTTGGTCAAGTCGAAGTACTCCATACAGTCGTGACTAGTTCAGCATACTTTTAACTCTTCATGAATGTTTTGCAAAATTCTTTATCTATGAAGTAACTAGTACTACAGCTGTCAGATAAATGTAGTAAAGTAGTTTCTTAGGAAAAGTAGAAAGTCTCACACAATTTAAATTTAAGTAGTAACCTTAAAACTGTACTAAAGTGCAGTACTTGAGTGGATGTACTTTTTTACTTTCCACTTCTGGGGACCAGATGCTGTTAATAATATATCTTGTATTTTCAGCGTGTGAGTTATTGTTGCAGTCACCTGAAGAAACAAACGATCAGCACACTCAATATGCAGTTACAGCTACGTTGAAGCTTTAGTTCAACTTCACGCACATGTTGGACTACACACACCAGTAACAGATCTCTAAATACTCTCTCTACTGACGTATACTTCATGCACATTAAACACTGAGGTACTGACTTTGCAGCTGTGTTTGCGATAACCTGAAACACACCAGAGAGTGACGGACAGACAGACAGAAAGAGAAGGAGAGAATGTAATGAATCATGAGGTATTTTGGTGATAACAATGGCACCATGTGCTTTTGTAGGAAACTATCCAACTACAGCGCTATAAGCCTTGTACAGGTCAGAATAGCAGCTGTTTGTCATCACTGGGATATTTCCCAGCTCCCCCTGCACCATCAGGAGTGACTGACAAGAGCAGAAGTGGCTCAATCACATGACACGGGATGGGACGGGGAGGTGGGGGGTTTGCAGAGACACATTTAGCACAGAACAACCACAAATACACACAACTACACAAACACAACACATACCGTCCGATCCACTTATGTCAGAACTGCAGCCGATACATGAAGATGAATCTGAGTAGACAAACCGCCATTACTGCGCTGGCACCTCATCATGTAAGCCTGTGTTTAACACTGAGATGTTCCTGTTGAACCGGTTACATGTCGAAAATATGGTCATCATCAGTTTTAACAGATGACGAGATATCTTTCCTGAGCTGTGCTGTTATCAGCTGCTGCAACAACAAAAAAAAAGGAAATTAAAAGCTCCATTATTATCTCCATTATTATTAAACATCATGTTTCAATCGCATTCTTGACAACAAAGGACCGACCAGGGACTGCTTAAGAATGAGCAATCTGCGTACATGGGCCGATGATGAGCTGCTACCCCACAGATATCTCGCCAGCTTGGTACTACATACATTACCTTGCCAAAATTCCACTTTCACAGTCTCGTGTTTCAGATTTTTATCGCAGTGCAAGTACACAGCACTTTCACATCGTCATGGCACCCCTGCATAAGCCAGTACACCACTTGGGCCACCCCAGTCAGCAAAGTCTGGACACGCCACTGCAAAGGCTGTCATAACCGGTTTGAAACCAACGCTTTAAGACTAAATGACTTCCACATTTACACAAACTACCTTCATGTGTCGGAGGGGACGAATGGCGACCATGATTAACCCAAACATCTCTGCTTCCACTGTCAGTGTAAATGTGTTCAGCTCCACTTTGCCGCGGCAGTAAATGCATCTTGAGAGTGCAACACATACATCAGCTGGCGGATTTGTCCATACAGTACATGGATGTGTTCAGGGTACAGTAGGTGAGGTGGAACGTGCTCTGCAGCACCTCACACATGAGACATCTCCCCTCAGAGACAGGGAGCTATCTCAGGTTTGGCAAGGAGGCATCCAGGGGATTCGGGATGATGGTGTGTAACCAGAGCGGAACATTCCATGACCATGTACAACAGCTGCTCTCTCCTGTGTGTGTGTGCGTGTGTGCATGTGTGCATGTGCACGAGCCTCCGTGTACTCTGTGAGGTGGGGCCGCTGGCATGATGCTGCCGTCATCGTCCTGCGATCTGCCTGGAGCACGTTTCCTGACACATGACTTACTGTTGGCCGTTGCTGCAAAGCTGCTCGGCTCCAGAGGGGAAACACATTAGTGAAGTCTGATACCTGGATGTGATATGTCAGTGGCCAAGCAGATTGCGGCCTTAATTAACTTCTAGAAGTATTATATGGCCGAGGCTTCACCCAAACTAATGCCATCTGACTGAGCAGAGTTCCCTCAACTGTGACCACAACTCAGCTCCCACCGAACTCATCGCAACATACAGTACAGTAAAGTCAGGATAAAGGCATTGCTGGTTTGGCCCTATAGTCATTTTTGGGAGACCCAAATGTGCAAGTGTGGACTCCAAAAGTAACCTGGTAAAACTTAAATAATACCCGTTTTTGATGGGCCATTCTACTGAAAAGTGCAATTATAAAATATACAAAATGCAAAAACATAGGATATTAAAATCAGGTGATATTCTATGTTTTTCTTACTGTCAAGATATCCCATGAAAAGGATCAAAACCAGCAATGAATTGATCCAACGAACAAGCACTGTTTTGTGTGACCAAAGTCTGATACAGCTTATTCCTCCACCGTTGCACTGAGTGACACGTTCCTTCATTACGATGAACATGGGCGCTGTAGTTTATTTTGAGTCAATCCCACATAAACCGCCCTGCTGCCGTAAATATGTCACACGCTCCAAATGTGTATTAATCCTCAGCTGAACATAGTCCCCAACAAATCCCCCTGTTTGAGTAGCGTTCACTAAAAACTACAGTGCCCAGCTGTCAATTACTGAGCCTTTTTAGAGAATGGAAGATTTACGTCTTTGGTGTGCTTGGGGCTGAGTGTCACAGGCTGCGGAGGGAAGTAAGAAAGTATTGAGAAATTAACTAACTCACTGATGGTTTTTCACTTTTCATAGGATTTGTTTACAAAAACAAAGCCACCGGCGGTGTCGTGACATCTGTATAATGCTTTTAGAGAGCGATATGGGCGGTAGTTGACTAGTGAGATATGAACATTCGAAGTAAAAAAAAAAGGAAACAAAGGAACCTACTGAAAATTTATATCTTTAAATCATTTATGAGAGGGCCTTAAAGTATCCACCAGTTTGCTTTTGCCTCATGCCGACTCTGCTGCAGCAACAAATCATCACCTTCCTGTAACCTCACCAGCGATTTAAAACCAACCGACCAACCACCAAAAAAGCTTTGCAAGCAAGTCTCTGGTTTTCCAGGCAAAACAGGATTTAAAACTGTTGTGGGCTTTGCATTTGCAACAGAGGACAGCGGGAGACGCATGAAGATAAAAAGCCTCAAAAAGGGAAATTAGGGAGCTGAAACAGCAAAAAAGAGTTCTTTAAAAAGATTTCTTTTTTACAACATCATCTCCCTGGTTTCATTTTTATTTCCCAGTAAATGAGTCGGTACCGTTCACAAGAACTGAAGAAACCAACAACTCATCCATATCCTCTTATCCTCTAACAACTGTCCACTTGAATCCCAGTTTATTCTGAATTACCTTTTGGATCGCAACTGAGACATTTCAATGGGACGCTGAGACCGCTCGACCTTTACAAACGACTGCCTGTAATAAATATCCTCGAATGACCCTGTAGTCTGATCTCCTGCTCTTCTATTCCGTTACCTGGAGTCCAGCCAGGTATGTTTGTGTGTACGCTCCCGAAATAGTGCCACGTGTGAGAGGAATGAAAGCAGGGATAGCGATGGAAAGTTCTGAGTATATTTTCTCATCACGGTCCTGTAAATGTGAGGTTCAGTGGGGGAGGTGCGATGTGCGTTTGCTTCATTCCTCCAGAGTGAAAAGCAGTGCCTTTGCTAAGTTTTGCTACGTCAGCTTGGTGGGTGTGTTGGTTTTTGGGTTATTCCTGAAGGGGTTAAGTCTTCTTCTCTCAGTATTACACAACTGGAGGTTATTTGTCACCCCGGTAACCTACCCCAGCGACGAAACTCTCCGGGAAGCTGCCAACCCCTCTCCTAACTTGCCCTGCATCAGCATCATTTCTCTGAGAGTTTCGGGAGAGTAAAGGCCAATTGGGGAATTGTACTGCCCCAGCCGGCCTGATGCAGATGCAGCAGATGGTGTGGAGGAGGCAGGAGCTTTGACCGGGGTTGAGGGGAGCTCTGGACCTTTTTTAGGCACCTGGAAGAGATTCCCTTTGGGGGGCTTTTTATCCTGGAAATTTTCACAGGACTCTGGCTGCTCTGTTGGAACTTCTTCTCCAGAATGTCGAGGCCCGACCTCCTCTTTCACTTTTTCTAACTCCTGACAGAGATGGGAAGATGTCAGATAGAAGGAAAGGAAAGCTTTACAGTGAAATGAGCGAAAGATGTCAGCCTGTTTTGTCTTCGTTTTCCTTTCATTTCCTTGGTGTTATCTTGGTTCGCTGAACTCTGACCTCTACACAGGGCTCCCTGCAGTTGCATTTTGAATATTTGACACTAGAGGGCAGCAGGATACTGTGTGATGGCACCATTAAAGAACTGTGAATATGAGACTCAAACACAGGACAAGAATACAAAACATACAGACACACATACAAACATGTACAAGTATGCAGATATACATTGCATATGCATTTGTACGGAGAGCTGGTATTTTTTTGTGTTGATTTGTGTATTTGTTCATTATTGTCGTGGGTGTGTTTATACCTTCTGGTGGGGGATGACTGGCATGGGTGAGTCCATTCTTGGAGTGGCTGTGGGAACTGGTGCAGGACGTCTTGATCTGTAGATTAAACAACAAAATATCCCTTTAAAATATACTGTTCCATCACATTTAGTCACTTTTTGTTTGTAAGATATTTAAAAAAAAAACAGCTGAAGCAACACGTGTGGCTATTTTTAGCATTTTAACAATCTTTTTCCTGTTCTTTATGCAGGTGATACCCAGTACTTTAAAATTAGCTTCTACATCATCTACTGAAGTTTTTGGGGACGGGTGTTTTGGTGTAAGTGTGCTGGTTGTTTACTTCAGCATGGTGAGTGACAGTTTGTTGGAGGCGGACTTGATCTTGTTCTGGGCCTCCAGGTGCGTCATCCCGTCGGTGCTGACCCCATCGATGGCTGAGATGATGTCGCCCTGGGCCAGGCTGCCGCCCACTGCCTTGCTGCCCGGAGTTATCTATAGAGGGGTCAACAGAGCAGGTCACACTAGGACCACTGACACAGATTCCTCAGGAAACACACAAGCAGCTGAAAAACATATGCAGTTACCCAAACACATACACATATTACAAATTGGAGGGATATTTATGAAGGCTGGGTCCCCAGAGTGGGTGTGAAATAAGAAACTAAACTTAAAATGTAAATGGCTCCACGTCAAAACAGCAGTACAGCTCAGCTGACATGAGATGTGTGTTCCTCTCTGATGTAGCACCTCAATCCACATACTTATTTATGCTGTGTGTGTAGCACCTCAGTAAATAAGCCTTAAAGGTAGAGAGGAGGAAAGCTGATGAAGCAAAATAAACTAATCCATCAGCTCTGCAGATGAAGAGCTGGATAAAATTTCTTTTAGGCTGATCAGCAGAGTGGAACCACATTTTATCTAAGAGACTGATAAGTCTCCACTGCAAATAAGGTTGTCTGACATTATAATAAAGAGCAAAGCAGCCGGATATCTTATAAGAATCATTTTATTTCTGATGTTAAGAATAATAATTTTTCGTATCTTCATGTTTGCTTTGGGAATGGACTGAGGAGGAGTCAAGAAGTAGACAGTAGTACTAAGATATAAGGTAAAGGGACTGTGGCTCAAACCATATACAGTCTCTGCATAGTGGCTGTTAAAATCCAAGATGATGTGAACCGTTGCCTTGTGGTTCTTTATTTTCATTTCCAAAAGAGCACGTTTCTTTTTTTCTCTTTTTCAGTTGTCAGCCTCATATTGACCTTCAGCTGAGTCCTCGTTCTCGTGGCTTCTGCCACAAAGCCAGACTTTAGCGCTTAAACTACACAGAGAGGAGGTTTGAGTGAGCCCAGAGGCCGGGGGGAGTACAGTATTGGGTCTAGGCTTACAGTCAACTCGTTAAAGAGTTAAAAATAAGCAACGCTGTTGATGCCTGCCTGGCTTCACTGTGATTGACCCTACTGAGCCCCCCCTCCTTCTCCCAAACACGCACCAAACCCCTCCCAAACACCTGCTACTGACATTCATACAAGACTTCCTTGATTCTATCTTTTTTCTATTTACATTAGTCCTCCTCTCTACAATCCACACATTTGACCTACATCAAATCCCCATGTAACATAACACAATGTTCTCTGTTGCTTCTCCTTAGACTGTCACTCGCATCCTTGTTCCTCCTGTAAACCTTTCTCCTTTTTTGTCTTCTTTTTGCACACCTTTTCCGTCCTTTGAATTCCATGCATTATGCCTGTATGTGCAGAAATATGTGTTTGTGCGTATGTGTAAAGCAGAGTTGCAGTAGGCAGAAAAGCGTGGTGATATCAGGTGGAGAATAATTATTTCTGCACGGCTGCCTCAGTGTAATCAAACACACATGTAGACACATAACAATTGCCTGGCCGCTCTGTCATGCATGTTTTCATATGCATCAAATATAACAGATGACAAGCGGGAAATGGACATGAGGACCGTGAAAATTGGGAAAAAAATTTCAATTAATGTCAGCTCATCACCAGAGTTGATATATTGATCATTTAGCCTCAAGACAGAAGGTAAATAGATTTATGTGTCATGGATGCCACATACTGAAGTAACTATTGCAGCCTTCTTTTCATAATTTCATCTATGACAACCCCACTAATATTCATCTAAAATCACTGGACAGCAGAAAAACTGTTTGGTGTGTCACATATTTAAAGGCTAGTGCTTCAGCTTGGCTAACAAGATGTAAGGAACCCACTGCCTTCATTCCTCTTTCCTTTCTTAGTTCTTAGTAGCCCGAAATCCAACTCGTGGCGGTGTTGCATCAAACTGTAATGGCACCCAAGCTGTCACGTCAGGCTGCAGTGTTTTATGTTAACCTGTCAGAGCCCAACATGACCACAGGATGAACACAAATCCAATGATACAATGTCATGCCGGACGCGGATCAAAGCTCCCCCTGGTTGCCTCAGACCGGGATCAGAAGACAATAAAGTAACAGATGTCTGGAGCTGTGAATCAATATAATGCAGGCTGATCACCAGCTGAGCATCAGTCAGGACTGAGGAATGAGGAGCTGGAGGTTGGGAGGGAGAAGGGTTAATGTCCACACTGTTCTACTCAGGTGAGCCTCATCTCCTCTACCTTCTTCCCGCCCCCTCTCTCATCTCCTGAATCCATCAAATCCCTCATCCATCTCTTCCTGCACAACGAGCAGGAGCAGCTCCCAAAAGGTGAAACTCAAACTGAACTATAATAGAGCTTACTAAAGGTAACACAAGCTGCCATTAGCTTCCTCGCTTCTCTCCTGTCCCATTCCCGCCCCTCTCCATCCATCCACCTCTCCTCCAGTGCTATTTAAAGGAAACGCTGTAAATACTCCAGCAGTCTTGCCAGAGAGAGAGAGAGAGAGAGAGAGAGAGAGAGAGAGAGAGAGAGAGAGACCCAATCTCTCTGCTGCAGAAGTTAAAACTTAACTTTCCCCATTTTAGGCAAATAATCTTAATCTATGCTTATGGCTGGGAATGTTTTATTTATTCATGTTCTTATTATAACTTTATTTTATTTAATAAATCATCTTGTTTGTCTGCTGTCATTTGCAACAGTAGAAACAATTCTTTAGCTTTGCAACTTTGTAGTAGTAGATTTAATGTAATTTTGGAACGGCGTGTCATTTGCAAGAGATTTAACAGTTAAAATAAGTCAGTTAGCTAAAAAGTAATTCCACTTCAGCCATAATTAATCAAGCCGATTATGAGCTGTCAAGCTCAAATTTGAGGGTGGACGAGACATTTGAGCTCCCATGTAATGTAATCAAAGTATACGTTACACCCGTTTTTTCAAGAGCAATTTTCAAGAAAACTAACAGAAGTAAAAGTCGACTGATGCAGCAGCGCCTCTACGCCTGTAAAACTGTTCCAGTCTCTCCGCTGCTGCTCTATTCTAGAAATCTCTCTGGAGATTACATCTGAGCCCCCCTGTCATCATCACGTACAGCAACATTACATAACCGCTGCTTTGCCACTGCTCGCACGCACAAATCATACCTGCGCACACACACACATATCACACGCATACACAGTGTGCACATGCATTGACACAAGCTTGATGAAGTTTGAACAAACCAGGTGAAAAGGTGATTTTCAGGGGAGAAGGATAAAAAATGAAAGCTTTCAGACATCTAGATCACATTTAATTGTTTGAAGGACTGTATTTTACGGTGCAGGAGAATAATTCATTTACAGTCATTTAAATGGTACAGAAGTTAGATGTGACCTACACGTCTAAAAACCTTCACTTTTCAACCTAATTTGGTTTTCACTGAGACCCTTACACATATTTTCACCTGTAAATCACCAAAATGTTGCTTACTCGTATGTTCATGTAGGAGTTGAAGGGTTAAGCTGGGCATCATCAGTTCTGCGTTTATATTATTGTGCTTATTTTATTATCTTTGAGTGGATCAGTTTGCCAAAGCCAGTCAACTGGCATACCACAGTCTGTGTTGAAGATCTTTAGTTTCGCTTTGAAACCATTTGTCATGTTTCCTCAGAATGTAACACTGCCAGTGCATTGTTACGTCCCAGCAGATTATCAGTTTGCTATTGATTGTGAGACAACTTGTGAATGTCACATTTCTTGTTGCTTATTCTTTATTTGTAAGTTGCGTTGTCACAACAAATGATGTGAGGGTGACTCTGTCCTTACCCTGGAGATTGTGAGTGGCATGTTGAAGTCCTTTCCTCCCTGTAGTCTGAAGCCCCATGGAGCGGGGCCATTCAGAGTCACTGTGTACGTACTCATCTTCGGTTAAGCGTCAACACTCCTCCTGCTAACAACTCCTGCTGGCTGTGTGGTTTCTCCTCCTGCTCGGCGTGCCCTTGTTCTCTGTCCTCCCCTGCTATCCTTTAGTCCCAGCCGGCGCCTCGTGGTCGCTTCTCCTCCGTCAGCCCTGGCTTCACTACCGTCTCTCCCCGTCTGCTCCCAGCTCTCAGTACAAACACCCTGGGGTGGTGGTGGTGCTGCTGGTGGTGGGTGGGTGGGTCAGGTGCTGTGGAACCTCTGTGACACACACACGGGCATGCATTCATGCACACAAATACACACAGATACACACAGATACACATAGGTGTAGACAGACACACACACACAGAAAGCTAGAGTCAAAAGAAACCTCCTCAAGCTCTTACCCTGAAATCAAAAACTCTCAACAAACCTCAAATTTAAGAAAGTGCAAACTCTCAAAAGTCAACTTTAAACTTAATATTAAGATGGAGAAGCGTGTCTTGCCTGCAGAGTTGCTGAGGGTGAGGGACAGACAACCTAAGAATAGCCGAGGTGAGCAGAGACACAGGGGCCCTGGGCCTTATAAGGCCTGTAACACGAAGCCCCAGAATGCTTCACTGCCGAATCACGTAGCCAATATAGACCCCTCTTACTGCAACACATTCTCTCTCTCCCTCTCTCTTCCTCCCTCTCTTAGTGCTATCAGTTCATGGCGCTAGCACCTTATTATCTGTAATCAGTCTGATGTCACTCGCTTTTCACTCTTTGGTTCTGCTCGAGAAAGGAAACAACAAATTACTCAGCACTGATTCCCTAGAAACACCCCCACCGAGCTGACTGAGCTGCCAGTCCTGTGTTTATGTGTGTTTCTGTGTGTTTGTGTGTGTGTGTTTGCGACACGGAGCAATTTAATTAGCAGCCAACCACAGCTGTTAAGGTTAGGGGAACACAAACAGCCGATCCTATCATTGTTTAATAGGTGGTGAAAGACTTGTTGCATTTTTTTTTCTACCGTCCTGATATTTTTGCGGATATTGAATATGTTTGTGCTCTGGTGTGATACTAAACGCCTGATTTTAAATGCTGAAAAAGATACAAGAGATGGCGTTTGATCCCTAAGCAGCAAGTGAACTGTAATCATCCATGGCTAATCTGTCACTCAAGACAGCGCTTATCAATACCTTGGACTAGAGGTCCCTATTGATCCCACACTCAGTTGGCGAGCTCATGTTGACTACCTTGACTACATTTATTAACATTTTAAATTTCTGTTTGTGTATGGATTAAACAAATGAGATGTAATATGTTAATTACATCAAGTACAATTTATAGGTGGTAGGCAATTAGTGAGTCAGGCAATTAGTGATAAAAGATTAATGGTGGTATTTTCCAAAATGTCGATAAATAAGATGCTGTATGCACAAGGGAGGTAGAAAACAAACCAAAATGACTGAGAGGTTGTGCATAACTCAACATAAAAAGTTGTTTTTGTGCTAATCTCAAGGGTACTCCCTGTTAGCCCACAGTATAGAATTAGCTCCAGTGGATTTTATGTGGTACAAAGAACGAGAAGATGGTGGGCAGGTTTGCACAGACGCTGGTGAGGAAGAAACACGTGGTTTAATAAGATAAGACAGCTCACACTGTTACTGCGCTTGTCAGGCTCACATGTCTTTTTACTGCATAATTGGGGCTGATCTACAGCGCGATGAAGGGACAGTAAAGTCATCAGAATCAGAAGCTCTTGCACACACAGTCACAGCCATTTCTCTCACAGCAGAAAGACACACAGGACGAGACACACACGTGAGCACACGCACTCTGTGAAAGTTACTTTCCAGCCATGGCGTGACGGATAACAAACTTGATTACACGCCAGAGATGCGCTTTTGTGGCTCCTTCTTTTCACACTTGTGTACATCGCACGACTGCAAATGCACACACACACACACATTGAAAGGTGGCCACTAAAGTAATGTAGTAGTGAGAGAGTGGGCGCACTGTGAGATGGAGAGGGCAGAGAAAGACAGAGACACAGCAAGACATCAGAAGCAAATTGTTTACCGAAATAACATACTCACTATTCACTGTTTATTAGGTGGGAAAAAACTGACATTGTCATGAAAGCAGTAAAATATGTAAGAGCATGAGGAAAATCCAGTGGAACAACAACACATGAAACCAAACCTGCCTCCTTTTTTTATCTCTTTTCTTCTGTGGTTCTTACCAATACTATGTCATCTTACATTCATTGATTTACTTTTTCTTTTTTCAAGTGGTACACTGTAACTAAGTACATTTACATTCAAGTACAAATTTGAGGTACGTGTACTTTAATTGAGTATTTCCATTTCATGCTACTTCCTACTTCTACTCCACTACATTTCAGTGGGAAATATTGTACTTTTTACTCCACTACATTTATCTGACAGCTGTAGTTACCAGTTACTTTGCAGATTAAGATTTTACATACAAAACACATGATGATCTGAGAGAATATGATGCACTGTTATAGATTAAACTACCCTACAGTTAAAATTAGCTCCACCTCGAGCAACTACCACAGTAAAATGCTGCGTAATAGTAATCCAATAACATATAATATAACATACATTTAAGGGGTAATTTTTCTGCAAGTACTTTTAGTTTTAAGTAAGTAAATTTTGCTAATATTACATACTCTTACTTGTTGTAAAGTTATATTTTCCACGCAGGACTTATAATTGAGTATTTCTATTTTTCAGTATTGCTACTTTTATTTAAGTAAAGGATCTGAATGCTACCTCCACCACTGCTTTTTTCCTACAAATTTGGAATTATTATACCTACGTTGTAAAGCTTTTACAACATGTGCGATACTAAATTATGCATTCATATCCTTAAAAAAAAAACAGAATTTGAGAGTGACAAAATGCAGACATTAATGGATGGGAATGACTCCCCCACCCACTTACACCCTCTACTCATGCAAATCGAGTACCAACTCTTGCCTCTGCAAGGCGCCATAGTAATGCAGGTAGGCCTATTCAGGTCAAACAGCATGCAGGATAAATGTCCATCATATCTGCTCTCTGACATGTTGGACGGATATGAGTGTGTTATCTGACATCAGGGTGTTCCAGCTGTTATCTGCTGTGCTGGATGGATCTCATCCATTCATTAGGAGCTGCGGTAACCACAATCATTATGGTGCTGCACATGAATGTGTGATATGTGCATTTATGTGTGTGAGCAGGGCAAGATGATGTTTTGTTTTTTTTGCCAAAGATTAAAAACCTCCTGACTGCTTCTGTAGACAAGTGAGGACTACTGAAGAACACTGTAATGCATAAGTAGATGGCGTAATGCACTGAAGGACAGTTTAATGTAGAGCTGAAATACTTAGTTCAAGCATCACAAAGGCAAAGACATGGACACGTGCAGATTTAGCAACATCTTTATTTAGAAAAATAAATAATAACGACACAAAACATTTTGTACAAAGAAAACAACATGAAACCACCACTTCATAAAACCATCACTTCATTAAAGCAGAATTTAAATTTCATATATATATATATATATGTATATATATATACACACACACACACATATATATATAATATTGTACATTTGTTTTGTCATAATGCCAAAATTTAGCCATAACATTTTAAAACATGTAATTTTGTACATTCATTGATGGGTATTGCAGGACAAATGAGCAACAACTGGGAATGTATCAAGCTTTGTTGCCCAGTGAACTAAGATTTTAATCTTTTAAACTGAATGTTTATCATTTAAGAAACATAAAAATCACAGCATGTGTCAGATTTAATTCAACATGTGAACAGAAGAGTTATTACAATCATAGTCAATGATGCATCAATCTTAGGAATCTGAAAGGGAACTGCAATGTACAGAAGTGGAGAAAAAGAGCTTCGGAAATGTGAATGTTAAAACAGAGCTGGCGAGGTGGTTCTGCACTTCGGTCGTATGAGGAGGTTTATGATAATCCTGAAACCACACTCTTATAACAGTAAAGTCATTCAGCAAACTGTCACCTGTATATTTAACAGTATATATTACAGCAAAGTATGGCATCAAGAGAAATGCAAAGTACAGTATCGAGACCCGTTCTTCAGTGCGGACACACACAGTCATACACACTCTCACACACTCACACAGTGTTGGGTGATACTATGGCGTTGTGACACATTTGTGACCTCATTTGTCTCATCTGTGGTACTTCATGTCACCAGGAATGTAAAAATCACTGACAAAAGAGCCAGAGGGGTAAAAAACAAACTGACTGTATTCTCTTCCACCGCATGTGTGCGTATGTGTGTCTGATTACCCAGTTTAGAGGTAAAACACCTTCTATTAAAGCTGCATTATGTGTTTTTTGACCACTAGAGGACAGAAAGACTGGAATGGGCAGTCAATTTCTCCTGGCTATCATACAGTATTAGCTGTGTCCCACAGGTTGATTTGAATTTAAACTAATTATCAGTGGTTTCATGTGCTAGTGAGAAGCTCTATCATTTTAGAGCCAGCTGTGAAGCAGCAACATTACATTAGGGAGGTCATATTTTTAAAGTTTTTGCATTTTTAAATAAATGCACCAACCCAGAAGACATTTAAATCAATCTGAACTGTCAGCAGATTTTCACGTAGACAATTTTTCAAATAATAAATACAAAAATGCAAAAGAAAAAAACAATCTTTTCACATGGTGAAAAATCTACATGTGTGGGCTGCCTAAATATACATTAAGTGCCTTTAGCATCTGCGGCAGGCGCTAGCAAACTGCTTACTTACACATCTAGTAGAAACAGAGCAACTAGAGCATCCAAATGAAGTTCTTTTTCCAGCAACCTGTTAAATGTACATCCAGTATCCACTATCATTTTAACTCGGGCTTCTTCCACTGCTCCTGAGAAATGTTCTGTCTCTCTTTGAGTTGCTAAATGTGTGACTTTCTTCACCAGTTACTTGTTTACTTTGACTGTCTGACATTTTGTGGCGTGTAGGAGCAGTTAGCGTGTGCTAACTCTTGTGTCGGGAGCTGCTCACAGTTTAATAACAAGCAGCATGGTTTTAGTTTTAGAGAACCAAAACAACGAACTTAAAGTGGCTTAAATGTGCATATAGTATGGTGTTGATTCTCAGTGGGATTGGTACTACCAGTTCTTACACATAACCAGGAGTTATTTCATTCAATATTAATATAAAAAATACTACCTAATGCATCTTTAATATCAGTATTTATAATATATTCTCACGCCCTCAAGAAAAAGACACAAACAAGAGACAGACTTACAGTTAGGTATCGAGAAGTGGTTCTGATTTGGAAATGATTACATATTAATAGAAAGAGATTGGTTAAAAAGCATCCTTTTAGAACGCATGTAAACAGTGTGGACCTAATGCGCTTCTGTCTACATCGCAAGTTAGGTAAGCATTAATGCATAGTGTTTAAAATATGGCTCATAAACACTGTGCAAACATAATTTCAGCACTTTTGATGTCCACAGTTGTAGTCATAATGGCCCAGAATCAGCTGATGGTACCACAACGAAGGATATAATTTAAACTTATATTTTACCTTGAAACCAAAAAGAATCTGAAAATGCATTGTCATTTATGACAAAACATATTTTGGTTTCCTCTACTCAAATATTATGACAAGATGAATCAATAAAAAATTTCATCGATACCCAAACCTATAGATAGAACTTTTCACATTGTGTTTTTAAGGCTAATTTGTTGCCTCCGGCTCCGAGGTAAACCATCTCCAACCACCATGATATATATGAATTTACTGGGCATCTACTCTCACATACTCAAAAATTAATAAGAGCATGCTCTGGTTTTGAGTTACCATAACTAGCAAACAGCATGCTGGTACAGAAAAGTCCCATGAAAGGAAATACTGAAACACACACACTCTCCCACACACACACACACACACAGTTACACACAGTTGTTGCATTTTTGTCCAGCAGTTCATGGTAATGCTGTAGTCTCCAGCCTGGCTATGTCCAGGGGCTCCTTGGCAACCGGGCTGTGAGTTTTGGTCAATTTGAGGTTACCACGTAAACCTGGGGGGCTGTGCAATATAGACGGGCTGGAAATGGAGGTCACGATGACGGATGGCGTCTTGCACGCAGTCCTTGGCCCCGACTCCTCCATCACGTTCTCCAGCTGTGTAGGCAGGGGGAGGAAGAGAGAGAGATGTTCAGGTATTGTGACTGAGACTCGACATGGAGGTTTGTGTGAAAGAGGCAAATGCAGAAAGGTGGAGGTTAAGGGAGAGAATTAAGTTTTATTAACTGTTGCAATGATTTGGATCAATACAACTCCCCTCCACTTAACCTGCCAGCGCAAGGCACAAAACAGTCACAGCTGATCAAAGGCATTGATTGGTTGGACTGATGAATGGCTCTCCCACGGTGCCCTTGATGGGGTGGAACGGTATCACACAGTTGACCCCCTGAGATCAATAGATCTGCACTGCATGAGCAAAGTACTCTAGGGGAGCGTATTTAAGCAGAAATTTTAAAGGATAATTCTGTTTTATTCCAACTTGGGTCTTATTTTTGTAGGTTTTTGGAAAAATTCCTAAAAGTACAAATCTGACCATACTCACCATGTTAAAGGAATAGTTCTGCAATTTAGAAGAGTTAGAGTTAGATGAGAAGATGAAGATTGATCGGCAAGGAAGAGAATAAGAATATTTCCAAAGTGAACTGTAATATTATTAGCCACACTGTTTGTTGTGCCTTTCCTGTGCAATAAGGGATTATTACCGACATTTCAGGTGTACTCATTTAAAGTTTTATCGTTAGATAAAGTGGTTTAATCTAGATAAACTATTGGCTTGTTTATAACCTGCCTGATTCCTTGTGTTTTTTGACGTAAATTTATTGTAGCGATGTTGTCATGTTCCCAGATCTCAGCAATCACTTTGGTGAGTACAATGTTACCACAGCAGCAAAGATAAGATAGCTAAAATTACAAAAATACGACCTAAATTGTAATAACCTGGAATCCTTATCCTTTAAGACTGACTTACTTTTACACATTCACATAAATGCGGTAAAACTGGCGTGTAGAAACGTCGCAATTCTATATTTAACCAAATCTTTTTTGCTCCAGAGAAGCAGCATTAAACGTTAAACTGGTAATGAGAACTTATTTGTATTACAGGTAATAACTATTTTATAATTGGTAAACAAACAAACTTTTTTACCTAAAATCTTTCGAATTATTTTTCTATGACAGTCACACAGTCAGTCAGTATTGTCCGTGGAAAACCGTCAATCAATCTTTAAATCACTTCATACTGTTGTATTGACAGCATGGCCCATTCAAAACAAATAACACAATCACTTGATTGCAGAAACACTGGGTTTGGGTGTTGAAGTATGAGCAGAGGAGAATTGATTTCCCCAGGGTTTGATTAATATTGATGTCAGAGCAGCAGGAAAAGCACGAATGATTGGATTGACTTGAATGGGCAGGAAGAAAATGAAGGACTAAAGAGATATGCCAACCATTTCACATTACTTTTACGCTTACTTTTAGAACAGCTCGTTCAGCTGCACACGTTACTTTCAGCAAGCTATGTGGTAGAATCATTGAGCAGTGTTGTAGAATGGGTGACATGCCCCTTTAAATAGCCCTTTAAACACAAATGACTAAAAACACCTGGGCAGTGCAGATGGAAACTGGTGCAGCTTTTTATCATAAACAAATCCCTTGAAAAGATCAACACAAACAAGGGGTTTATCTTACTGGCAGTTCAGTGTGGACAAACCCTGATGTGGCTCTTGATTCTTTCTAACAAGAAAGTTTCATGATATATGAAGATAAAAGGAAACGTTATAACAGAAGTTTCTTGTTAAAATGGAATCATTTGCTATGTAGTCATAACAAGAAATATATGTGGTTATAGCATGAAAAATACCATGAAATAACAAGAAACTGATTTTTTTGTCATGGTGACCATAAGATATACTGTACATGTATATAAGTTCAATTCTAACAGTGAAGCTACAACAGTGAATATTAGGTACTTACACTAAGTGCATCACTGTAAGCATCAATAAAAACAAGGTACAGAAAATCATCCTACAGGTACACTAAATGACTAAATCAGGCCTTTTCTACACAGATGTTAGTTGCTAGTAGGATACATTTGTTGCTGATTTCATCTTTTCATGGGATTTGTTGATTTTTGTGATACAAAAAATACAAACACACCTCTTGCTCTACTGCACAGAGCAAGAGGTGGACGGTCGGTGGACTCTTACAGTAGCAGGCAGATGACTGGTTGGCTGCAGATTGATGTCCGACATGGAGATGTCTTCAGACTCTGTCAGAGTCTGAACGGTACACACATAAACACAGCCATTTAGTGTTGGTTATAATCAAAAGATCTTTTGTACTGTTTAAGCCTCTCGGTCACATTCGTACTAAATACAGACTGACCTCAAATTGGGGTTTGAACACTTTCAGATAAAGGAGCATCTCTCTTGAAAAGTACGTCATGTTGTTTCCTCCCATAGTTCCTTATGTTTATGCCAGCAACTGTCACATCCTGCCTGCCTGTCTACTGGTACTTGTACCTGCCTGTAAGCTTATATATAAGCTACCTTTCAGTTACATAAATCATTGAACTGTCCCAGTCTGCCTCGGTTGTCAACATTTGGGTCCTTCCCCTGTTGCCTCATGCTCACACCAGCATGACAGTAAAATTCACAAGTGCCATTAGCAATAGGATTAGCTTTAGCATTGACAATAGGGGCACCTAAAATCTCATGATTTTCATGAAACCTATGGTGTTATTACAAATAATCAAAATTCATTCTTAAAGGAATAGTTTGACATTTTGGCAAATACCTTTATTCGCTTTCTTGTTGAGAGTTTGATGAGAAGCGCGATATCTGTCTGTTAAATATCAGCCGGTTAGCTTAGCTTAGCATAAAGACTGGCAACAAGGGCACACAGCTACTATGGCTTTGTCCAAAGGTAATAAAATCCTCCTACCAGCGCCCACCTCTAAAGCTGGGGTCTTGTCATCTCTGTGAGGTTGCCAGGCAACATGCTGAAACTTCAGGAAGTCACTGATTAAGACATAATCCAGCACATGACCCCCTATAAAACCAGAACTTTTAACAATTTTACACTTTCAAGCTATCAAGCTATCTATCATATAGACATGAGAGTGATATGAATTCTTATCTTATCTTATTCTCCACAAGAAAGATAAAGAGGGTATTTCCCAAAATGTCAGACTATTCCTTAAAGTGTAAAAGTATCAGATAGTAAAATCATTTTAGAGATACCCTGGAGGTACAAAAATGAGTTTCTGTAAAGAAATAAAACAGGCAGTATTGTATTAAAAAAAAATTTTGACGCAAAAATCTGTTAAATAAAGACCAAATGGACATATATACAGTGGTGGCCAAAATTATTAGAACACTTGGCATATTTAAGAGGTTTCAGTTGTTTTTGTTAAATTGGCCATTAAAATACCCCTAAAACGAATGAAATATCTACAAAGTCATCATTATGCTCTATAAACCATAGAATAGAGCCATCATAAGGAGATTTAGGTCATTTTCCTTACAAAAAACAAGCTAGGCCTATTTCACTGTCAGTGTCACACAATCATGTTCCTTCACAGAAGAAGCCAAATTACTTGTGTAATCATTGTCAGGTCTGATCGTGGCTAAATTGATGGTGATGCAAGAGTCTTAGGACACAGCTGTGTGATTCTTTTGAATGTACAAGGCCTATCCTGCTCATTAAGTGATTGGTANCAGAAGGCATGGGATAACATTAGTGTTGAAGTTCTCAGGAAATATATTGACACTATGCCAGAGAGATGTGCTGCTGTAATTGCTGCACAAGGTGGACATACCAAATATTAAAGTTAAAAGTGGATAAAAACAGTAGGACTCACTTCATTTGATATTTGTTGTGCTCAGAGCGACCATCTGCACGTTTCATGAACATTATGAAATGAAATCATGTTTTGGAGGCAAAAAAAGGTCAATATTTTCAGATCTGTCAGGTGTTCTAATAATTTTGGCCACCACTGTGTATATATATATATATATATATATATATATATANTAATTTGACCTTCTCTAAACTTTTGAATGCACATGTCCAACTGTTCAGACCATTCGAAACTGCTTACATCAGCATGGTCTGCGTGCTAGACGACCTGGGTACCTGACCACACCACCAGGCACAGGCGTCATTGTCTTGCATGGGCCATGGAGCATTTGCACTGGACGAGGAACCAGTGGGCCTCAGTGCTGTTCTCTGATGAAAGTCGATTCACA
>NTHP01000679.1:196537-220679 GCA_003416845.1 Oplegnathus fasciatus
TTGTCAAGCTGTAATTGATGCTCAAGGACACATGACAAGTTATTGAGACACTGACATTTTTTGTTGTGGTATACCCACCACTGTTGTTAGCTTTTGTTTCAATAAATTGTTTGAGATGAAGAAATTACCATTGCATGCTTCTACTTAAATGCCCTACTTTCATGATATAATATCACTGTAGCATGAACTTTTTACACTTTCCATAAATTTCACCTGAAAGTCGAATATCCCTAACTTTTTGTGAGTAGTGTATATATATATATATATGTGTGTGTGTGTGTGTATATGGCAAAGTACAGGTTAGACTAATCACAAAGGGAAAATGTCAGTGAAAGCACATTTTGGCGCATTTCTACTGACACGACATTGTTGCAAGAGTACAAGTAGGTAAACACCAATTATAGACCAAAGTAAAAGTGTAAATCCTCCACTCTGTGCAGAGATGGAGGTCAAAGACTCCTAGACAATCGTCCGTCTTCGTCTGCCAACAAGTGCGGTATGTTGAAACATGGGGTCGCATCATGCAAGCTGTGGATTAAGTCTGAAACACCCAGATTATTGGATTAGTCTTTGGACCCTCCGTAATGGAGTCCTCAGTGAACCTGACCTGCATGGCAGTACGCCTGTATGTGTGTGTTTGCATATGTGCGTACATGTGGGTTGCTTGTGTTTTTTTTCTGTGAACTAAGATGATTACAGAGAGATGGAAATGCTCCGTATATTGGATGCCCCACATTGAATGACCTGTCACTTTCCACTGGTCCGACAGCGCGATGCTTAGAAATGTCACAAACATTCGCCAAAAAGCACCTTTCAAATAAAAAGTGATATGTTAACATGCTAAAAATCACATTTCAAGCAATGTTTTCCATCTTTCAAGGCCTTAACTTCACATAATGTGCATCACTTTGATACTGCTCACTATTTAATATAAAAGGAAGTTTTCCTGTTTTTATAAGCTTGGATCTTTCCTGTTGGCTATCCACAATATATGCACCAACTTCATTGCTGAGACTCCACTTACTGTAGTTTTACAATGAAGAGCAAACTGGCCACCACACAAGTGATCAATCATGTTTTAAACAAGTCCTGGTGACTCGTCGGGAGTCAAAGGCATTTAACCTCTGAAGGGTTGTTCGTTCGCACCTTGACAGGCGTTGAGGTTGTGTGTGGGTCTTTAGTCCACCTGGCTGTCATGTGAGGGTCGTTAGAGTCACACGAGTCAAGGTGTGGTCTTAAACTGCCTGGGAAGGGATGTCAGGACAGCATTGTTAGGGTCGGATTATGCTTACGTTTTGTCGACCACGTCTGTTTATACCTGATCCACACTTGAAGGTGGGATGAAAAGCCGGCCATCATAGAGAGAGGGGGAGGGGGCTGATATTGTCTCTCCTGGAAGGCATTCATAGTGTTGAACTTGGTTGCTCACATGAAAAGTGACAGAAATAGTTGTGCAAAGAATGAAAAAAGAGTGCTGGAGAGCGAAGTTCAAACCCTGGCTCCTTTCTCACCTCCACACAGCTGGCTGATCACGGCGTGAAGTGAGTGTGAATGTCGGATCTTCGGTTTCAGAAAGGTAAAGAAATTGTCGGACACAGCCCCCCCCTTAATCCAACGTCAGAACATGTGTGGGGGGTTTCTGAAGCTATTCGACCATCCGACAAGCAGTTCTGACAGAGTGACTTTTACTTGTTTTACTTACTTTGTGATAATATATTTTCCCTTTAACGGAATAAGTTTGTAGGTGCTGTGCTGTGTGACTTTAAGTTGCAGCATTTGGCCTAATGTCAGGTGATTATGTTGTTGCAGCCTAGGGGATGGTGTTGACCTTTGGAAAATCATGTGAAAGTCAAACTATTGTGGGAGCTACTGTATTCTTTCTGGAACCTTAATTTCTGTGAATTTAAAAAAAAAATGCAAAGAAAGACTGATCAGAAATACAAGTTCAGACTCCAAAGCAACTGAAACACTGGGATCACAAAATCAAACCACAGAGTTGCAGGGGACCAAAGCAACATGGCCTTTTCAGATTACACGCTGAAGAATCCTGTTCATAACCATGAGGAGCCTGGATTTTAAGAGGGCTCCAACTAACATGACCTCGTGGAGTTAACTTGCCATGAAACACTGAACATAAACATGACGTCTATTGACTTTAACAGGACTGCAAAACAATATGAGCTCACTTCTCAATTTCAGAAGGAGACGATTAAGATCGGCCTTGACGTAATGCCAAAGCTGAAGCAAAACCTCCCATCAAAATCATCACAAAACTAATGTGAGAAAAGTTCACCTGAGCCCTAAATGACACTCTATCTCAGTCTGACGACACCTATCTGACACTTAAAGTAATAAAGTTAGAAATGTCTTTCAGACTGCATAAATCTTCAGTTTAATACAAACCAGTGCATATTAAGGTAAGCAACAGTATGTTGACATAAGCCAGGCCCCAATACTCACTGTGACCTGTGAGAGGAGACATATGGCCGGATCAGTGGGGTTGTGGGCAGCGGTTCTCTCAAACTCTCCCATGTTGTGACCTCGCACCTTTGACCTCTGGCTGGCGTGGCACACCTGTTTGACGTCACCGCAAAACTGACGACTGACGGGCGTCCGAGACGAGCAGTCCTCCTCTGTGTCTGAGAAGCGGGCCTGAGACAACATGTGGACAAAATCAACAACTCGTAAATCAGAGCGTTTGTCATGGGAAGTGTAAGACAGAGACATACCATATGAAGATACTCACTGATTCGCTCTCAGACAGGGAGGAGTTGCGGGGCTTGCTGGGGCCTTTGCTCTCAGATTGGCTGGTGAGGGTTGATCGGCGGGTGGACTGGAAACTGCTGCTGCTGAAACGGTCTCTGCCGGTGATGCACAGCAACACCCCGAGGTAGGGAATATACTTGCCGAGCGCTGACCTGAGAGAGGGATAGAGAGAAATATTCAAATCAATAATTGAATGAATGATATTGTATGATAGTGAAGTGTGGGTCCCCCTGACATGCCTGGATGCCAAGCTGAATTAGGTAATTTTCACCTTTTAATTAGGATTTTAAAAGGAACAATCAAAGCCAGTGACCCCAGCTCTGACATTACATTACATAGCTCTGTGTTGCCAAGAGGAGAAAAAGGAGAAAAGTCCCCTCAGCCAGCTGGTTTATAGCTGTGCATTAATAGGTTGTGACTTAGCTACTAAACCAACACACTTAGATGCCATATATGCTGTAGCAGTGTAGCTGACGTGCACCTTGTAAAAAATGTAATGTTTATGTCTATGAATTGTATATTGTATTTATTGTATTGAACTGAACAGCAGTGCAGAGTCCAAGACAAATTCCCCCACAGGGACTTTAAAGTCTATTCTATTCTATGTCGGGGCTACGACAGCTACAGAGATGTAGAGATGTGGAGACCACAAGAACTATGATCGGTCAGCACGGGCTGCTTGTGTTTTCTCCTGCATGTTTCCAAGATTGTTTCCAAGGGCTGTGGCTCAGGAGGTAGAGCGGAAGATTGGCGGTTCGATCCCCGACTCCTCCAGTCCGCATGTCGAAGTGGCCTTGGGCAAGCTACTGAACCTCAAATTGCTCCTGAAGGCTGTACCATCTGTGTGTGTGTGTGTGTATGAATGAGCATTAGATTAGATCCTGATGAGCAGATTGGCACCTCGCATGGAAGCCTCCGCCATCAGTGTGTGATTGTGTGTGAATGGGGTGAATGGCATGTGGTGTAAAGCACCTTGAGTGGTCGGAAGACCAGAAAGGCGCCATATAAGTGCAGTCCATTTACCATTTATCTACTAGCTTTCAGCAACACACATCTAGCAAAGGCTTTTCCATTTGTCAGTCTCTACCACAAAGTGAATGAAAGAATCTAAGTGTAGTTATGGGGAGTATTATTAACGTTGTTGGTCGGACACGATGCAGCCTGATCACGCACAATACATCCATCCAGTGTTGCGGTTGTGCTATCAATCAGAGAATCCCATGCTGAACTATAAATCAAAACCTACACCGTGGGTGTCTGTATTTTTATTGAATTGTAAAAATGTTGACTTGGGATCCACCTCATGTACTACTCTTGTAGTACTTTATCCCACGGTTGGGCTACTACTTGTGTTATTCTCTCCTTCTCTCTCTGTTGGTTTCTTTAATCTCCTTTAGTATGAGCGTAATTAAAATCATCTATCACAACCCAAACTTGAATTAATGGCATTGACTTGATATTATATTAGAAAGCCAAACTCCTGCGTCAGATGCCAAAATCAAATATTATGTGCCTCGATCAGCAGTGTGCTGCACCAGAATTGTGGTGCCAAAAAACACTACTGACACCAACTACTGGGCAGCTACTCCAAAAACTGAAAATAATCTGCAATTCTATTTAGTGCTGATCAGACAACACAGATGGCAGATTATATGACCATGGTGAGCGACCACAAACTGAGAGACATTCATTGAATATGGACTGAGTGGCCACACCCTAGCTATGGAAACTGGTGGGCACAGACAAACCTGGCAACACAGAGAAAACAGAGTCAGTTCTGCCAACAACAAGCAGAGAAAGAACACAGTCTTAGACCAAAATAAAACTCAATATTTACTTGAGGAGAAAACTNAAATTATTATACTTACATCCTATACCTCATACAAGCTGCTTTGGCAACACTGTACTTAATCATGGTCACGCAATAAAACAAAAATGAATTTGAAAGAGAGAGTGAGAAAGAGCAACGCTGGGTCTCCGATAATAGCCTGGGTACATGGTACATTCAGCATAATGTTATTTCCATGCATTTAATGTGTTGTTAATGAAACTCAACACTTGAGCGTGCGCCCTACCTGTATTTGGGATGTGTTATGGCATATATGATGGGGTTGTAGATAGCAGATGCTTTGGCGATCACAGCAGGAACAGAGTTCATATACGGAGTCAACATGTCAGCGTACCTGAGAGAGGGAGGAGAGAGGAGAGCAGGGACCGATGTTGGCAAGAGGAAGAAAAATGAGAGAAGGAAATGAGACACATTCATGTGACAAGGGCAGTGGTGGGTGTGTTCCCTAGTCCAACAATGGTGTAGAGACACAGGAGTGGGACATACAGTCAATGTTGGATTCATGTTATTGTTTAAAGATCCCATAAAATGTGCACTTGAACTTTATGTAAGTATCTATACTGATTTTACACTGTGGTAGTAGGTGTAACATCCTTTTTTTTTGGCCACTTAGGAGCAGCAGAAATTAGTTGTAAACACAGCACTGACATCACCTTTAGTTGATATGGCTAACTTGTTAGCAAACAGTTGCTTATTTACACATCCAGCAGTTACGGAGCAACATTATTGTTCATTTGGAGTCGTGTTTCTGGCCACCTGATGAATGTAACACCAACAAACACTCTCTTTTAGCTCTGATTTTTAGCTCCACTATTTCACCAGCTAGTCGTTAACTGTGTCTGTCTGCTGTTTACTGCTGAGCAGGTAGTGTACAGTGGGTTTTTAGAGCTTTTTCTCTGAAAACATTGTCACACTGTTTTCACATTTTCATTTGATACATTATAAAAATAACAATGATAGCCTGTTCTATGATATATTTGTTATGATGAGGGTCCCAGAATCCTCACTGCTTCTCAGATGCTTTGAGAGCTCCTCTAAAAAACATTACTTAACTGCCTAATGTAACTGTACAACAATTTACTCTAAATTGTCTGAATCAGGATTAATGCCAGTGTAACAATCAACGTGCAGAGCCTCGAAGCTTGCTTGAGATAACTGCAGGTGCATTCAGATTGAACACAAAGTACATGTTTTGTCTTCTTGCTTTAGAATGAAAGACAATGGAAGTTCTCTCCTGTATCCATGGCTTTGCTAAACCTGATGCCGCCACGACCCCCCACAAATGGAGTGATAGATGGATGACCTTTGACTTCGCCAAAGTGCAAACACATACACACCTACCCAGCGAATGCAGTGAGGGCCGCGCAGGAATAAGGGGCCCAGGAGATGACAAATAGCAGGATGACGATGAGTGCGATCTTGGCCATCTTCCACTCACTCTTCATCTTATGGAACCTCTTTGCAGAGTCTCTGGTTCCCTCACCATTGATCTTTGTTATCGCTCTATCAAACAGAGACACAGAGTCCACGAAACCTGATTTTTTTTTTTTTACTTTTGTTTTCAATATAATTTGTAGTTTTACATCAAATTAGCCATTTCAAGATCTTTTTTCTCAAGAGGGCTTTTATTGTATTTGTCTTTTCAGTTCATTTATTTTGACAGCTAGGTTAATTGACATGTATTGTACTTGTGTGCACACACACACAATTTCCTCATCACCTAAATTGTTAGCGCTGCACACACAGGCACTATTAGTGTTCAAGTCGAGTGAGATATCAGTGGAAATCGATAGAAAAACTCAGACACATCATTAATCAACAAGACATCAGTATAAGCACATACACCGTCTCGGACACCCATGTCTTTATCAATGTGTGTGGGAGTGTGTGTTGTAAGAGTGTAGGAGCATGACTAAACATAAACAGTTGTGTTGTGTGCATGTACCAACCGCGTTGTGTGTCGGATGGCTCTGAAGATGCAGCAGTAGCTGAAGATGATGATGGAGAGAGGGATGAAGAAGACGAAGGTAAAGAGCAGGATTGTGTAGGAGCGGACAGAAGGAGTAAACGTCATGTAGTCCCAGGAACAAGATGTCATCAGCCCTTCAGGGACATACGCGCCTGTGGGAGAACATACACACTTTAGTGGTTGCTTCCCACGTAATGAAGTGTGATAATGTATTGTATAACATCCTGCGTCTTTCCTATCTGAAAGACCTTAAACTGCTTGCATCCAAGTATGCAGTCTCCTTATGAAAACCTGTAGGCAGAGTTGAATTTCACATTGTCCTGTAGTTGACAGTCCAGCTGTCAGACTTCGTCATGTTGGTAGATTGCAAATTCTACAGACTATATAGGTTATGTTGTTCTCATCACCTTTCTACTTATCTGATTTAGATGTTTATACTTCTGAATTTTGAGGTTACATTAGCTCAATAGCTCAACATTTTGCGAAATATCCTTAATTGCTTCATTGCTGAGAGTTAAATACGGAGAGCGATGTAACTCTCACATCTGTGCGTTAATATGAAGCCACAGCCAGGAGACGGTTAGATCATTCTAGCATAAAGACTGGAAACAGGGGGAAACAGCTAGCCTGACTATGTCCAAAAGGAAAAAAAAATGCCTACCAGCACCTCTGAAGCTCACTAATTAACACATTATATACCGTTTATTTAATCCATACAAAACTGCAACTTGTAGTTCTTACACTTCATTTTTTGTACCTATTAAGGAAATTAGATGTGATGTTTTAGTTAGTGAGCTTGCGGGGTGCTGGTAGGTAGATTTTGTTTTTGTTTTTGTTACCTTTGGACAGCTGGTTAGCTGGTGAGCTTGCTAAAGCTAAACTAACCAGCTGGTGGCGCTAGATGAAAACTAAGGGAATCACCAAAGTAGTTAGGATTCATCCCCTGGGGACCATGAATGTCTCTACCAAATGTTAAGGCAATCTTTCCAAAAGTTGTTGTCCACAGCTTATTGTTTGACCAGAACTGTATTATACAAATGCAGTATTCTCTATATGTAACACCACTGTCAAACTCTAATATATGACTCTGGGACCTAAGTGGCCCATGTGCAAAGTCCATCAGAGAAAGCAGTGGGAGCTCTCTCTCTGGTTGTTTCTACTATGAAAACTAACACTCATAGTGTTTGGTATGCACACCACAGGGTTCTTCTATATGAGACTGCATCCTTCATTTCACATTTCACACAAAGCCAACAAAGAAAATACATACACACACATAAAGAGACACTACTGTGTCTCCACTTACACATTTGAACACAACTAACCATACACGTACACACATAATGATTTCTAAATATCATATAGCGGCAGACATTGAAAAACATCATCCCTCCCTTTCTCCAGATGGGGAAGGAAGCCATAAGTCACTTTTACTACATGTTGTGTTGAGTTGTTGTGGCACTGGGGGCTCCAGACCCCAAGAGAATTTTTAATGGATAACAGCCACTGCAACAGAGTAAATACAGGGTGACAGCACTTCTACGGGGGCTCCCAGTATATGTGTCCAAAAGACGTGTAGTTTCTGTTTGAATGAATGTACAACATGCCCGTCCGTTTTAAACGTGGGGTCCAATCTGTCTATTCAGAGGACGTGGAAGTAGAACCCTCTTTCATGTAAATGGGAACTCATAGTATAATTGGCTGTGCACAAGAATGCAATGCACTTAAGGGACAGGGCCTATCCACTTTATTTTGGAACGCGAAGTAAACAGTCTGCCGTACTTCCGTTTGATCGTTTCTGTCAACACAGTTAACTAGCTTAACTAGCGTATTTAACAATTCCGGTTTTCCTTGAAGCCATAGTTGTCCAAAAAGTTGTTGTGTTAGCTTCTGCTGGGATGAAAAGTGAGTTAGCTAGCCAATGACCAGAAGTGCCTGACCAGAAGTGTTACACAAAAACCCGGAAACTGCGTCCGTATTTGCGTTCCAAAATAATGTGGATAAAATGGCTAAATACTGTTCACACGGAAATCATAATAATCCATATGGTAACTCTTTACAATAAGGGCCACAAAATTTTGAGTCGTTACCAGGAACAAATGAGGAACTAACTGCTAGTGAATCACTAGTTAATGAGTAACTCCTAATCAAATTTAGTAGTTAATGATTAGTTAATTAGGAAACGAGTGAGGAACGAATCAGGAACGACTTGATTATTGATGAATCATTAATAATCGCTTCCCTAATAGTTCCTAATGGAGGACTATATAGCAGATAATGATGAGTTACTAGAGAACAGACTCGGAGATCCTATATTAATGAATCATTAGGTAATGATTACTTAATGAATATCTGTGAATCGATCATACTGACCACTTTCTTCATGAGTCGTTGATTAACTCTGAACCAGCCTGTGAATGGCACAAAACTAGTAACAACTCATTCATCACTAATTACTTAAATATTAGTTACTGTTTTTGTGCACCCCAAGGAAAGTGATACATTATACTGTGCAATTAGCCTACTAAGTAGTCCTTCATTACTTCGTCATTATCATTACTTACTTGTTTTGTGGCAGTAAAGTGGTGCATCATAATTGTAACAAAACACATGCAAGGAATACATTCACATACAGTTTGGTTGCATTATTGTATGTCCTGTATATATAAATATGTCAGCTATCCATTTCTTATTATACAATATAATATATTTTATTATATGCACTGGAGTCTGCTGAGATTGTAGAGCCCATTTATGGACAACGGGTTTGGTATCTCGGGTCAGTTTTAAATTGGCTTGATTTCTAATTCTTTAAAATAAGACTTTTTCTGTTGTCGTTGGAGATTCGACTTTGACAAATATTCCTTTGACCTGTGGAGTTCCCCAGAGCTCTATACTTGGTCCTTTACTGTTCTCTGTTTGCATTCTGCCATTCACTTACATTATACACTGGCACAACACTGATTGTGATGAATTAATTTTTATGCAGTTGGCACTCAGTTGTACTTTCTCTTCATCGTCACAATTTCCAACAGCTTGACAGCCTTCATGAGTGTCCAAATTATATACAATTAGGTGCATACTTGTGTGATTTGGATAAATTACAGTTCCAAACCGGTTCCCAGCCATACCTACTGCGTTTTTTTGTTCCCATTGGTCTTCCCATAATTTATGTCCTGTTTGGACAGGCACCTTCTAGTAAAAGAGCCTTTATTCTGTTTCAACAGTTCAGTACTCAGTGTCACGGCACAAGTTGTACTGGTAAAAGGATTTGTTTATAGGTCCAGGGAATTTAATTACCACCTCTGGCAGGCTCATATTAGGTAAGATCGATAGCCAACAAAAATAACATGACAACCTGTGACCGTGACAGCAGTTTGAGTTGATAGTGACAGTGGAAGAACAACAACAAAGTTTTGTTAACCTAATAGATACTGACTTGTTACAACATTATAATTTCACCTGCAGGTAAGCACGAGGTGATCTGCCTTCTGATTAAATGTATTTGGCATGTTGACAAAAGGCAAACTCAGATTCATTTGACATAGTAGTACAACTTTCAGCAGGAATTTGACACGCTGACGCAAATAAAAACAGCGAGAGAGAAGTAGTAAGACAGAGCTCAACAAACTGAATCCCTCAGAGGAATCACACTGATCAATAATGACTTGGCTTCCAGGTCTCTGAGTGCACTTGTACTCACTCCAGCCAAAGAAGGGAGGCAGACTCCAGCCCATGGAGTAGACCCAGGCAGCAGCCACGATGCTCAGGGCTTTCCTGCGAGACATCACCCCCAGGGAAGCCAAAGGTCTGGTGATCACCATGTACCGGTCCACTGCGATCACCATTAGCGTCATCATACTGCAGATGCCGAACAGCGCTCCACAGAAGGCATACAACTCACAACCTGGAGGAGGAGAGGTGAGGGAGGGAGAAAGAAGCAGTGGAGAGGAAGGATAAATATGTTTACTGACTGTAGCTATAAGGATAAATGCATTTTCTGGCAGTAGATCCTGCAGCTCTTTTTTCAGCTCAACAGCTGGAAATACAGTAGCTGATTGTGTTACTGAACGTACAGCTCAGATTTATCAACAGTTTTGGACACATATGGGTAATTTCAGTGCTCTTTTTTTCAAGTGATCATCTTACTGCCGTATCAGATTTATTGTATTCTTTGCTGAGATCATATTAACTAAAGAACATCTGTTACTCATAACGACTTTTAAGTAGACTGTAATTGTCAAGTACAGTAGTTACATATAACATTACTGTTAAGTGGCCATAATTGATATTTTCATAATCACAAATGCTTAACAGTTGCTAATAGTGATGAACCTAAAGAGAATTATCACCTGAATCTGCAGTCCCTCTCAGCTTTATGGCGCTTTATAGCGAGTATTAGCTCATTGTTTGGTCCGGCCTGCAACTTTATTATTTTGGTTCACTCTCACCACTCTCAGTGCATGGTTTCAACGAAAAGGCTCGAAAAACCCCTGTACATGCCTGCAGATACAGTCAGCAACTAGCTGGTGGAGAGCCAGATATTTCCCACAGGAGTTGGTAGAGACCAAAAACAGACATAAAAGGACAGTGAATATTGGACATTCACCAGGTGACCAGAAACACGACTCCAAATGACCGATAATGTTGCTCCGTAACTGCTGGATATGTAAATAATTAACTAAGAAGTTCACCATATCATCTTTATAAGGTGAGGTGTTCACAATTTGTTTCCTCTGCCCCCAAAGTGACCAAAAATCATTATTATTGCAGGTTTAACGTTGCTTTCTTTGACACATTTGCAGGATTGTCCCGGTTTCAATCTGGGTGTCCCGAGTCCTGACAAATATCTGTAAAACATTAAGATGTTCTGATTTTCAACATTCACTACCAAATTGTCCCGGGGTTTTTTTTGCGGCTCTTTCTGACAGAACCTGTCAGTATGCCAACGGTTAGCTGTCATGCTGAAGAGAAAGTCTGTCTTTTCTAAAGAGCTCCAGGAGGCTTACTCCTTCCTTCTTAAAGTACCCAGCAATGAAAATGCTGCATTCATGCCATCCATGGTGTTGAAAGGTGCGCTCGGTAGGTGTGCTAAGCACTGAAATAATTGTCTCCCATCCTGATGAAAACGCCTATGGTGCGTGCATAAGCGCATACATGTGGTCCTGGTTTGGGGGTTTGAAAATATGGCCACTGTAGTACTCCACTCAAGCCACAGTTGAAAGTGTTGTGTGAGATGGATGAAAAGAGCCGGAGCTAAAGATGATACAGTTACATTAACCTACGTTTGGAAATAAATGTTCGTACCCACAGTCTTTTTTTCTTTTATATTTTAGCCATGCTAACAACATATAGCTGGGGGGATGGCAATGATGAGTTGATTAATTTGTCTGTTGGACGGTCCGTCTTTTGGGGAAACACGTCTCAATGATGTTGTTTATCCTCTGAATTTTCATCTAGCTTCACCACCTGGAAGAAATTTACACTTGTTCAACAATTAGCTCATGACAGGATAAAAAAAATAGCTGAATTCCTGTCCTGACCTGATTTTGAATGGTAACATGGCATGCTAACATCTTGTACTAATAGCTAATTGTTTTTTAGATACAAAAAAATGTCAAGTCTGATGTAGGCTATTGCAGCTGTCAGAAAAAATATTCCCAGTCGTAATCCCTTAGATGTTGACATTATCAAACAAAAGTCTGGTACATACAGTACACGATTGTCCATATGATGTTAACCCTTAAGCACAACATGACCTTTTCCCTAGCACCACCTTCTTGTCAAACTTTACTCTTTTTTTGCCATGTCGTCATGTGGTGTGTCTTTTTCCCAGCACACTTCTTGCATGCAAACTTCTTATGTATTTAATCATTGTACACAGCCAATTCAGACCTCCGAGATATCAGTCAAGGTTGTTTTGAGACTTTTGAGGCATCTCCGAACTGAATTTCTTTTCACTGTTGATGTTACAGTTGATAACAAAATCAGTTTTAGGTTGGTCCTTTGGCAACAAGTAATTTTGTATTTTATTGCAATACAATGTCCATTTGGATTGAATTAAGGGAGGGGAGGGGGGCAGGGAAACAGAGAAGGAGCGCTTGAAAAATGAAAGGAGGATACAAGGCAGGGAGGAGGAGAGTGGAGGCAAGGAGGAGAACAGGAGAAGTAGATGGAATATAGAATAGGAGGGAAATGGAGGCGGAAGGAAGGGAAAATGAGGCAGAGATGGGGAGAGGAGCCCAACTTGAAGGATGAGTTAGGGTGTCAGGTGAAGACACGTAGTAGCATGTTAAAAGATAGGAGGATGGGTGATGGGGGGATCGGGGGGAGGATAGAGAAAGTGAGGCATGTACAAACAGCATGCAGTATTAGTGTTTAAATATTTAATACATGTTAAACATGCAGTAGTTAGCTTAATAATTATATGCTGACATACTGTGCATGGTTTCATTCAGAGACTGCCACAGATTTCTTGTCTCTTTTCGTTCCATAAAGTAAGGCACTGTTCCCTATAGAGTCTGTTATTATGCTAAATCTTTCCATAATGTATGAAGTAATCTGATACATACATTCATGCACACTTGCAGATATGCGTGCAAGCTTCTATGCACACAGACACACACACTGACGAAATACAAACACTCAATCATCACTTTATCAGCTGCAGTTCCTTCAGGCCCCGAGTGTGTGATTACCATGGACCTGTCACACATCATGAAATCGCAGCGCCAAGTCAGTACATCCAAGCACAAGACAACATCTGAAGTGTGTCACCTGTGTGAAGAAACTCAAACAAATATATATATCACAACGCCTGTGCTGTGCATCTGTTGTCCTGACTGTCTGTGTGTGCTTGACAGTGTGTTTGTGTTAAGTTACTAAAGCTAATGAAGTCCAGATTTGCTCCCAAGGACCAGCAGATGTTCTCCAGAGAGGAACAATATTGAGAAGTCCTGGGGCATTTTGTCAAACAGCACTGTGTTGTGGTCAAGTCAAGATAACAAGTATGTAAAACATCTCAGAAGTGGAAAGGTCATTTAATAAGATTCTGCAATCAGTGGTTTGGAGCGAATCTTTTGTGGAGGCATTAATCAATAAGTGCGTTTCCATACACTGGTTTTATGCGCATTTTCAATTTGCACGAGTGAAAGCATAGAAAGAAAAAAAAAGACAAGTCTTTTTGCTTGGCTTAGGTGGAAAAGTCACCGTATTGATGAAAGCAAAATGCAACAAAGCGCAATGGAAACATCGAATAAATCAAGACGTACATGAAGCATGTGACTTACATGTGAATGTTCCTCGTCAGAGATGAAAACATCAGATCTGTGTGGAGCGATGAGGAGCGTCACCATCACTTTGGAGTCATGAAATCAAATCCCTGAACAGTTTCTTCAAATATCCCTCAAAATTATACCCTTCTCACACATTCATATTCTATTCATATTCTATTTCTGTTCGCTCTGATATACGTCGTATCACAGAAGCTGAGGATGCCCTTTCATTTGGACTATAAGTGTTGGAAAAGTGTCAATTGTAAGTGTAAAAAAAATCCTGTTGTTGGCAATTCCAACCCCATCAACTCCATTCATTCTTGACATTTCCAATTATCTACATCTCTCTCTTTTGAAAAGAACTGGCAGAAGAAAACAAAAGAAATGTTTCCTAGGTGGTTGGNNNGGGGGGGGGGGTGGTTGGTGGTGGCGAGAGTGCTCTTGCAGAAACCACCATTGACAGTTGAGCTCCAGATCTAACAGCGATTGGCTGCCTTCATCAAGGTCAGGACAACTCCTGAAGGAAAACAGAGCGCTCCGACTATCAGTGTTTGATCAGTGGAGTGTGGAGCCTCTTTTACCACCTCTCTATCTCTGTTCCCAGTAGGCTGCACGCTGATGTATAGTACATGCTATAGTACACCCCCCCTCCAAATGCACTCATGTAAAACACACTAACGACACACATCCCTGCTATTTGTGATCGATGGTATTTGGATACTACAGAGTAAGTCTTTGGTGCTGCTTTTTACGTTGTAACAGCGAAGGGTGATAGAGGATGGCAGGTTTGTGTGTGTGTGTGTGTGTGTGTGTGTGTGTGCAGAATCTTAATTGAACTGTAGGTCACACTCAAAAGGGCAGGAAACAATACAGGTCCCTGTGGAATTTAGAGTGTGTGTGTGCCTGCACATGGAAAAGACTGAATATAATCTCATTAGTCTGTATTTAGGTTGCTGTTGTGTTTCTTGTCTCTGGGCAGCATTTCCAATAAGTTAAATACATACATTTATAATACAAGTATGAAAAGTTATCTAATAAAGTTGTTAAACCTTTGCTTCACTGTGTGAGCACGTGTTACCTTTCTTTCCAAAGATCCATCGCTTGTGCATGCTGGTGATGAAGAAGATGGGTGTCTGAGTGAGACACATGAGGAAGTCTGTGACTGCCAGGTTAATGATGAAAATGTTGGATGGTGTCCGCAAACTCCAGCTCCTGCACACACACACACACGCACGCACACACACACACATACACACACACAGCTGTTGAATATTGGCATTAATCTTATTAGAGACTTTGACTTAGACTATGAATAAATCAGGCATCTCATTATCACATATTACCTTTTTTACAGAAGCAAACGTGTTGCTGAACAAGCTTATCGAAGGAAGTTCATTCAAAACTTGAAGTCTAATTGTAAAAANNAAAAAAAAAAAAAAAGTACCTGCAGAAAGCATATACGACCAGGAAGTTTCCCAGCATGCCTGTGATGCCCACGACCAGGATGACAACACCGATGGTGTAGTGAGCATGGTCCGGGACGTCTACTGTTGGAAATGGGTGGCTTGGAACCATGGAACCCTTGCGACAGGAAAACAGGAAGGAATGGGTTAATTTGTGGTATCAGAATAATGATATTAAGTCATTACAGTATAGCAATGTCGATGCCAATTTCACTGTAGGTCACATGATTATTGCTGTGAAGGAAATTTGATCGCTTAGAGCCTGAATGGTACAGAAAAATTCAGTTTTTGCATTTAAGAGTTTGATTTGAGCATTTACATTGAAGTTTATCTATTTTCCATTTTAGGATTTTAAATCTCACTTTTCGTTTTCAGTGCTCCATTTCACAATATCAAAATCTATTTTCAGTTTCCTGTTTCTTTTTAACGTTGAATTATGGGCTGATTATCTTGAGTACTAAAATATAGTATAGGTAAAGGTATAGCAGTATAGTTTACTCACCATATTCTCTTTTGATTTTCCCTTTTAACTTTAACTCTGGATAAATTATCCTCCATGAGAAAGACAAGGGCATAAACAGGGCCATAAGTGACATTTAAAGCAATAACATTGTAGACTAGACTAGAATGATTCGACATGTGGCTATGGTTTGGTGGGTACATATTCAAATGCAGTACTTAAATGTGTCAGCAACTGTTAGATAAATCCCTGGAGTGAGAGGAAATCCACTTAGTCTGGAGCCCTCTTTATACACCGCAAAAACACATTTTAGTCACATAATAATTTAATATGATTTTTATTAAAATAATTATGGCAGTAATAGTTGGTTCAGAGTGTTAGTAACGTAATTACTTCAAGAGACCTACAGTACATACATAAGTACCCACTTTCATCTGCTCACCCTATTTCATGAGCTGGGAGAAGATGAAAGCATCTATTCATGCTTTATGCTCCAGTAACTATTTCGTTTTTGAAGGTTATGAGGACACTGACTTCTATCGACCTCTGTCAGCAATAAAGAAACTCTACAAGGTCTCTGGCACAGCTTACATCAGCTTTGAAAAATCACATTTACACAATAGAAAGAGTAAAATGACTAATTATGAGCAGAGTTACATCACAACGCAGTGGAAGATATATTAGATCTTTTACTGATGAGTAAAAGAAGCAATACCACAATGAAAAAACACTACATACATTCACTGAGCATCAACTGTAAAAGTATCCATCAACATTAAACTTATACTACATTAGATTATAGTGCTCTGTTTCTTTCAGATTGTTGAATACCGGTGCATTAATGTGGAAGCAGTATTTTAATATTGTAGCCTGTCCAGTGGTGCTAAAGTCAGATAATGTATATGCTGTCAGATATAAAAAGGATATAACCTATTTTGTAAAATCTTTACCTGTAAAATAATTAGTACAGCAATCACAAAAATATAGAGATGCAAAAAATACAATATTTCCATCTATTTCCATTTCCATCTTTTGCATGTGGAGTAGAAGTACAGAGTATCACAAAATTTAAACATCTGGAAGTAGCAGCACCTCAGAGTTGTATTTGAAGGTACACTGTGGCATTTTCGACCACTAGTACTGCTATGGAGCAGTGTTTATAAGAGTGGGTCCCCGTTTTGTGTGTCACATCACACTGATTGACATCTGTCATTGGTTTCACACCATTTCACTGATCGACAGTTGGTGGTGGTGGTGGTAAAGCACAAAAGAAGCGTACAGCAATGCGCTTGCCAAGGCAGTGAAGAAGAAGACTGCAAGCTGGTAAACATGGATGTAAACAATTTGCGGTTTTAAATATTTCAAAAATCTTCTTTGCAGTTGTTTTATGAGGAACGAAGCGCATTCAACATGTTTGCCAGCCCTCAAGGATGAGTTTTGGCGAGAAACATTGAATGTAAACACAACTTTTGTTTGTTTACAAGAAAACACCACAGGGCACTTTTAAAGTTGTAATCCCGAAGATTTTCATTTCGTTCTCTTTCGAGGCACCTATGGAGATAATCGGTAATTGCAGGTGCGTTTTTGGACCTCACTTCCCAAGTTTTACCGTCTGTAATCTTTTCTTTGTTTGTTCAGCCATAGTAACCGTTTACTCGCAACGCTAGCAGAGACTGGAAAAAACAGTATGCTGCTTCACACACAGCTGAGTTGAAGAGCGAATCTGTTGCGTTAAAAGCCTTGTTAAAAGCCTAACTGTGCGCCGCTTGTGATTTTTCTGGGAAAGCTGCCACCAACACCCGGGTCGTAATACTGCAAATACAAGGGCTTGATCACCACTGTGTTACCTCATTCAGCGATAGATACAGTAGTGACTTAACAGACATTTATTTAAATGAAAATCTTCATTCTACTTCTACTTTTCACCTGTGGCGGCAGCTTGGATGTTTTTGCAAATAATACTTTCTTTTGCTCTTTTGTCTTTTGCCTTCATAATAATTCCATGTGGATTTAACTGGATCTGTGTCGCGAACTGGATCCAACTACAACTTTTTGCACTTTGACTCAACTTTTTTCATTTCATTCATCTTGAATTTACTTCAGAAAGATGGCACAGAGGTTATAGTGATTTTTCAATTAAAAGAGGGCTGTTTATCATTCCTTTGACGTTTCTATATTCTACCTTTCTGAACTCAACATGGGAACATTTTAAGAGCTTGACGATGCCACAAGAGTCTGTTCCTGATTGTTCACTTATTGTTAATTTCCTGCACTCACATACACACATCTACGTACAGTGGTGGAAGAAGTACTCTGATCTTTTACTTAGGTAAAAGTAGCAATGCCACAGTGTACAAATACTCGGTTACAAGTTAAAGGCATGCATTCAAAATTTAGTAAAAGTGAAAGTACTCATTACTGGATTACAATCATTAATGCATGAAGGTGCTAAAAGAACAAGGTTGTTTCTTGTAACTCCCTGAAAGCTGAGTTTTTGTCAATATAAGGTTTTCAGTAGACAGCAGCATTTTGCTTCTGAGAAGCTGCTGCACCTCAGAGCACACAGCCCCACTTGAGAATTCATTTCAGAGATTGTGACACACTCCCCTGCATTGACACTTCCCTTTTGTCTCTCACTGTGTTTCTTTCAAGCAGATGCACGCACACGCAGATGCACGCACACACACGCACACACACACACACACGCACAATCACACTCACTCACCAAGACTACTTCCACTAAGCTAAATCTTCCTTAGCCTAAGTGTTCAACTGGAACACACACACACAAATCTCCTTCCATTAATCCTGTTCGCCGCATTTGAGCGCACATGTGTGTGTGTTTGTCCGCATTTGTGTGCGTCTGCTTACACACATGTGCTCGAGTGTCCAACATCTGTTTTAGCAGTCCTACTTTCCTGCAGAGTCACAAGCTCCTGTTACTAAAAGGGGGACATTTGAATAGCATAGTGAGAAGTGATGGAGTGGTTATGTAAGCAAATGAGTGAAAAGGTCACGAGGATGTGTCACTGAAAGAGCGGGCAAGTGCAGTGAGTGAAGGTGATATGCAGATGTGGTGTGTGAGTGTGTGTGGAATGCAAACACACTTAGATCCAGTCTCTGTGATGTGGTGGATCACATTCAAAGTCTCCCTCACTCCTTGCTTCATTGCTTTTCCCCAGTCCGGTTTCTTTTCCATGCCACTCTCCCTGCTGGATCTCTTTCTTTCTCATCTCCACTATCGCAGCTGATTTCCGTCCCTACTAATTCCCTCCTTCACGTCTGTTCCCCTGTTCCCTAAATCTCTCGATCACTCCTTTCCTTCCTCTCGCTTTCTCTCATTTCCTCCGTCTCCTATAGCTCTAGCGGCTCGGGGCCAGATTAATGCCGATCACACGGTGAGGAGGGAGGAGAGGCACAGTGAGCAGCATGGCATGGAAGTCTCCTCTACAGTATGTTTGTGCGGGGTTAAAAGATGGAAATAGGGGGTGGTAATGTCTCTCTGTACTCTCCGTCCGTGAGCACAAACTGGAGCCACGCTGCCAGCATTTCTGGGTTTCGCAAGTAATATAAATGTAAATGCTGTTGTGGCTAACTAATGCACAGCGATTTAGAGCAGGCAAAGACAAATAAATGAAGAAAGAAGACAAAGATGTGTATGTGATGTGATGTTTTATCTGATTTAATGCAACAGTGGGACACAATTAACTGCACTGAAAATGATCACGTGATTCTGCATACATTTGCCATATCCTGAAATAAATCAATATTGGGAAGATATTCTTTCTAATATCATAACATTGACTGCTCCAATATTGACCAGCCTTAAAATATATACTGATGAAGAGTAAATCCTGCTCTTGGGAGATGATGGACGGTGATACATTTAAACAAATTCCTTATGATGATACTGGCTAATCTCAACAGCTGACAAATGAATAGCAGGACTGGTTAGAGAAAGTAGATGAAGACCAGTTTACTCATAAAATGGAGTTTTCATTTCATGAGTTTTAGTTTATTTGTTTCCACAGTTAAATAAATCTGTTTCTGTATTTGATTGATTTAACTTTCATCATGTTTCATCATATTGAATGTTAATGTAAAAAATCAATCAGAAACTACCTTTCTTTCATGTGCAGAGACTCAACAGCATTCATGAACACACCCTGCCACAGGGTCACCAGCAAGTCGTTAATCAGTTAAATGGCAGATAAATGGTTATCTGCAACTTCAGAGGCAAACTCAATTGTTTACCAGCCAACATACTCTAATCAACTGCAGAGCAAAGGGCCACACACACACACACACACACACACACACACACACACACACACACACACACCATCACTGTCTCTTTGTAAAGACCATAGACTTAATATACAGTCTATGGTAAAGACATACTCAACACTCACATCCTTTTCATTCCACAGACACACCCCTGCACAAATGTGTGTGCATGCATACACACCTACTGTATAAGCATTCATAAATTGGAGCCATATTTTCTAAATCACCCAGAGGTTCGATCGATGATTAAGAGAGAAAAGGCAACAAACAGTGGTAAGAGGAAAGGAGGGCTCTAGAGAGAAACACAGAGTTTTTAAAGAGTTCTTAAATGAAAACCACACTTATTGCGGAGTAGAAGATCCCATCTGTCTCGGTGGAAGCTGCCCTCAGGCACCGCTTCAGTATCAGCTTTCTCAGCACTCCCACCATGAAGGCCAGACCACAAAAGCTACAGAGACCGAAGCCTGCAGGTCTGAACTTCAAAGTCAAGAGTCCAAACTGAACCATTCACACTTGTTGAAGAACATTTACCGTAGCAGTGCACCCATGTGTTTCTCAGTATGTCTTTCGAACAGCTGTTTCTCTCTCAAATCACAGTCAATGTCTGGACTCCTGGGGCGAGAGGTTAAAGCGCTGTACTTTCCTTTTTTATGCTCTATATTTTACGCGCAGTACGGAGGTGGATGGATACGCCGCTGTGTTGGTGTACACATCTGTATAAAAGGATTTCCCTGAAGACTGTGCGTCAACTAATCCCACCCTCAGACACAGAGGGGGACGCAGAGAGATGGAGTCTGATTCGTTCATGAGACTTGGAGATTAAAATGTTCTTGCTGCTGGTCACCACGCGTCTCGCAGGAGTAAAAATGTGTAGATGAGACAGCAGAGGGGATGTGAGTGATGTCAGAGCTGGCATGATTACACACCTTCAGATCAAAAACTTACAACCAACAATCCATATCAGCATACAAAAACTGTTGTTTTATGTTTTTATGCTGTCTTGCTGCAAACAGAATTGCCTCATGCGGGACAACAAAGATCCGGACTGAACTTAACTTGCAGCCTGCGTGTGGCAAATTAAGATCAGGACACAAATGGGTCTAATATAAGGCTGTTATGGGACTGTTAGGGCACAACTTGTGATCAAATGGGAATAAAAAGCAACACCAAGTTACAAAAGTCACTATTGAGCACACACAAGTCCTCTGCGATGTTCCAGGAATACTGACAGGAGGTGACGTCCCTTAACTCACCACAAACTAAGATAATTATGAGCAACAAATAACAAAAAAAATGTTCACCCACAGCAGCTTTTTACAACCGTTTCCTACAATTGTACAAGCTGAGGAAACACCAGTAGATAACGGGATTTACTCCTGCCTCCATTCAGGTCCTGGTGCTGAATGAACGGAGCGCAGATGCGCAGGAGAGGATGGTGTGATTCATTCATTCACAGAGAGTTAACATCTCGCTCGCTCGCACCTCCCTCACGCGGCGTCCCTCAAATTTTATGAATGATCTGGTGGAGGAATGAAAACCACTCACAAAAACAGAAACCTGACAGTTTCTTCGCCTGCTTGTGTGGTGAGTTGTTATTCAGCTGCTGTGGATCGGATGCTGCCGCGGTTACGCATCGCGGAGGCGCACAGAAGCGCTCCAGGCACACAGAGGGGTATTCCTCCACGCAGCCAAAAACAAAACTAAACAGAGTGGGAGCCGGGTACTCACAGCTGTGGCGACTGGAGACAGCTCCATGAGCCGGTGCGTACTGATGGAGCTGATGTTCCAGGGTGCCCGTGCGGTAGGGTCCGGTGTGGGGATCCCCGGTCCAATCAGCAGCCTAGAATCTATTCCCCGGTCCACGGTGGTTAATGAAAAGCGGTTGTATGTGAGAGAGAAGTGGACCGGAGAGGCGTAGAGTCTCTATGAGGTGGTCTAGGAGTCCAAGCGGCCCGTCATCATCGCCGCCCTGCTCTCATATCTCAGTCTGACAGGGCTACTGGTACTACAGCAGCTGTGGAGGGGTGGGAAAGACGTGCTCTCCCTCTCTCTCTGTCTCTCGTCCAATCCCTGCTCCGGGGATGCCTCTTGAGTGTGTGCACAGATAGAAATGCCCATTTTCTGTTTGCTATTTTAACTTCTAGGAATCAATGTTCAAAGTTTTTCCTCTCACGTCAGTACCCCCTTTTGTATGTCTTCTTCTCCCTTTCTTTCCCATTTTAAATTTTTCTGTGCTCTCAAACAGACAAGTTATGGGTAAAAATAAGTAACTCTATTTTGCAAAGAATGATCAAAACAATCTGTGTCCCACAGGAGCCCACATGGCTTGTATTATCCATTTACGGTCTCTTTTTTCGTGTCTTCTTGGGCGCCAGCTGAGAAACCCCATTTTCTGTGCAGAAGTCTTGCTCACATCCTCTGCATTTACGTAATAACAGATAAAATCTATATTTATTGTGTCACAGACGTGACCCAGACAAGTGGAGCGTGTTTCATTAGGCCAGGGAGAAGCTTTGGCTTTTGAGTGCATCTGTGGGGAAAGGTCGAGGTTGCAGTAGAACACGCTGAGACTATAGAAGGATGGGAGAAATGAGTAGATAATGGAGGGATTAAAAAGTATTTGTTTTTTTGGGTTGATCTGGTCAGATATTCAGTGTGTGTGTGATGCTTTAGTCCTAAAGAAAGGAAAGAAGGATGGAGTGAGGAAGGAAGAATACAGACAAAAAATGGAGGAAGGTATTAACGGAAACATGAGGACATAAAGGGAATGTAAAAGGGAATCTTATTCTCATAATTGTGTTAATTCTGACTATTTCTCATCATGTCTTTGCTATTGTTTGTTCATTATGAATTGGTGATTTGCTACTTGGCTAACCAAACAGCTAGCTTTGTTGGCCGGGTGGCTGCCCAACAAGTAGGATCCTTATGCAGGCGGGAAAAATGGCTGTTTTAAAACATGTATGTAAAACTTAAGTTGATATGTTGAGTCATGTTTCCCAAATCTCTTCAGCGGAGGTGGTGCGTGCAAAGTTACCAGGAGCTGTGAGTCAAAATGGCTGCAATTATGAAAATACAACTCAGGTTGAAAAATACCAGAATTTTCTTTTAGATAAATTGGTTTAAAGTTGCAATAACTGATGTTTTTGGCCACTTGGGGGCAGCATAAACAAACTATGAACACAACACTGACATATTGTCACACTCGTATGGTGAACATGTTAGCAAACAGTTTCTTCTTTACACATCCAGCAGATATGGAACAACATAGCGTTCATTTGGAGAAGTCCAGTGTTCACTCTCCTTTTAGCTCTGCTTTTGGGCTGTACCAGCTCCTGAGGGAAACATCTGGCTCTTTAGCTGCTAAATGCTCCACTATGTTCACCAGCTCTATGCTATTTTTTTCTCTCTGCCGTTTGGTGCTGAGCAGGTAGCGTATAGTGGGCTTTTTCAGAGCTTTTTCACTGAAAACAGCTTCCTGCTGTGACCAAAATCGGTGAGAGTGAACCAATACTGTAACGTTTCGGGCTGGAAAACCAAAACAATGAGCTGAAAGCTCCAAAAAGCCGAGAGGATCTGCAGAGTTGGGTGATAATTTTCAGTGGATTTGTCACTATAAGTGACCCGTTTTATGTCCATTGTTTACATAAAAATATATTGATTATAGCGGCTTTAAATCTAGAAGCATAAAGACATTTCACTACTTAAATTCAAAATTAAGAGCTACATTTTTCTCAGTACAACTATATGCATATATGCATATACGCAAGGCTTCATGCTAATGTTTATTTAGTGCTCTCACAGGACAGAATCACAGACACAGCACAGATAGAGATCAAGGATGCACTAATCTGCGCATAACTGCGTTCATTCCACTTTCTCCTGATGTCTGGAGAGGATGCAGTGGAATAGCTGAGTTATTCTAGAGGGAGAGAGAGAGAGAGAGAGAGAGAGAGAGAGAGAGAGAGAGAGCTGTTGCAGGAACATGTTTGTGACTCTTAACGTCTCCCGTGTGAACAATAAAGCATGCCTTTCATCTCTACACATCCAGGATGACATTTAGCCGAGAGCGCTCTA
>NTHP01000679.1:220996-233730 GCA_003416845.1 Oplegnathus fasciatus
CACCCTATTCCGTAGTCTTCTGTTTCAAGAATAATATGTTGCTAATGCTCTCTAATGCTGTTTAATGCTCCATAATACAGCAGACCTGCTTCTTCAACTCCCTTAAATTCAATCAAGTTAACCCACCTCTGGAATGCTAAGTGTTGATATGAGGAAATTCTGGGATCAAATTTAACCCAGTGGGAATTTACTTTCTTGCCTCTTATAGAAAGAAGTGATCGGTTACGGTAAGGTGGTGAGTGACAGGATCTTGTGTGCAAAGCGTGTCTACTGCCTTTTCCAGGCTTGACCCCTGCACACTTGAGGGTGCCATGTTTTCTGCACATTCGCCTCTCTCATAGCACCGTACTAAATCATTCATTTACTTTCAACTGTTTCTCTGCCACCAAATATCCCCACACACACACACAGTTATGTGAGTTTAGGGTTGCAACATGTTTAAACGTTTGACTCCTATCCTCTTCCCGTCTCACTGAACTCTCTAACAAACAAACACATCCTTCCTGCATGGGTGTTGTGTGTTTTGATTTTGTGTCCGTGTGTGTGTGTGTGTTTGCAAGTAACGCAGCCCTCTGGCAGCTGCAAGACCCACAACGTAACTGGTCCCATGATGGGGAGTTCTGGCTGATATTAAGAGGATCAGAATCTGGGTCTTGACTTACACAACAGTAGCATTATACAACAACACAACTTAGACAAAAGCCAAAACAATAACACTCTGTGTGGCATGACCCCCCCTCATCCTTCCTCCCTCCGTTCTCATTCCTGTTCAGGTTAAATAAGGTTATGTTGAGAATAATGATCATTAGCTTCAAATCCAGTGACCCAATTTCAGGATATTGCAGACATGTTTGTTTGTTGTTGTACAATAAACAATGTGTTTATCTAAACAACCAAATGAGTCTATTAAGCAACATTCAGAGAAAGTAGATTGAAACACAGGAAATCATACATGAACATATACAGCACAAATATTTAAACTACCACAGTAGTAACAATAAATTAAAGCATAAACATCAGCCTGCAGCAGTGACTCATCTGATTGTGGAGTTATTTCATTTAATAGTAACTATAAATAATGAAGGTTATGGATTGTAACCTTGGTTCTCTGAGGACAGACAAATTCAGGCTCTATGAAGGGCATTGGAATCTGGATGAACTGGTTAAAATAAAAAAAACTTTTTCATGGCAGGAAAAGCAAATAAGAGTAATTCATAACATTAATAATGGCCCCATTCTTTTAGAAAAGAAACTTATCACCCACTGAAAATCTTGTTAAATCTTGTGGTTTAACGTCTCACCATGTTGCACTGATGTAGAAGTGTACTCCAGGGTGTGTCCGTACATTGTGACATCATTTTTGGGTGTGGTTAAAGGTGCAACAGAGACGCAACAGATTTGAAACTTTCAACTACAGAGTGCAGTGAACTGCCTTTCAGCCTGGTGCTAAGATATTCTCTAAGAGTCCTAGTTTGCCGTGTCAGTGAGCCGAGCGTGCACAAAGGAAGGAACTGGACCACCATCCTGTGACAAGTCAAAATGTTTGTTGTGAAAAAAGTCTATCAGGATGGGCCCAGCACCCATATAAGGTTGACAGGATGCCGGAGCCTGGCACTGTTTGTCTGAGGCAAAACTGTGTTGCTAGACTATGTAGTTCTGCACACAATATGATAGAGCTTTTTGCAAGAGGGGACTGCCAGAACGACTAGATGCTCTTGGAGAGAACCAGACGAACACAGATGGGGAGATGAAAAAGCTTTCATGGAAATGACATAACTGATGTCATGATGTCTAGTGGTGGTCTGCTTCTAGACATGTTGTTGGAACTGGTGTTTCAGTGGTGGGTATGTGGAGGGCTTTGGAAAAGTGTACTGTCTCTGAGGCCTAGATTCAAAAGCTTTCTACATCTTTAACGGCAGGGCAGACCAGACTCCCCCTTTGCCTGTTGATTTAAAATCCCACCATCCAGCTATCAGTCCTCACCAACACACCCTTGCCATTAAGGAGATGCAGCATTGGGGGAAACACACCACTGCGTCAATCTCCATCAAACTGTTGTGGCAAAAAGGTGGAAGTAAGCATCTTTCAAATTTGTCGTGGTAAACCAGCTGCCCAGCTGCCTTCGCACCAGTAGCTTTTTCAGTGTGTGCATTCAAAGAGGCATACAGGCAATGCATGAATGGATGAGGTCCAAGACATGATGCATATATCTGGTTTTAAATCTTTATTTTCCAGGAAATAACAAGAATAGAGCTCTTTCTCCCTGACTTACATAGGATCCACTAAATTGTTCCCTTGAGCAACAGTTTCTGTCTTACACCGAAGAGGACAGAACGCTCTTTTTTACACTCACAGGGGTCGTGGACCGGTGAACAGGAGATAGTTCTAGGATAGTTTGATCTTGAAGACAACCAACACACGTGGACTGCAGTTGACTGTGTTGAAAGGTTTCTTATGTGACAGCTGAGGTTAGTGTTGTTTCAGACAAGATACCTAAGATAACTGACATTTAGAAAATCTGTCTGGGTGTGGGACAGCAGGTCAGACTGTGGGACTGGTTTCACAAATGTCCTGGAAACCACATCTGGGGTCAGTACAGTCATAACCCACTGCAAATAATGGATTAGGACATAACCAGGCTAGAAAGAGAGAGGTACATTGAGAAACACATGGCAGGTCAGTTCAGAAAAAGAAAATATAGTTGGATGAAATACAATTGTTTCCAAAATTAGTTTACTGTGAAATACCATCACCAACTTGCTCATCATCTTAGCGTGTTAACAAAATAGGCCTTTTTCACTGCAGATGTTTGTCATAGCAGAATAAACACAGATGTCACTAATAGCATTAACAAAAGCTTTGTTCTATTCAAGTGTCCCAGTAAGCCATGACAGTGTGACAGTGAGCTGACATGCACAATACCAGGACCCTGAAACTGAAGCAGCTAAATGGAATCCAGCCCTCGTTATTCTTATTTACACCTGTGCTTTTCAAATGTCAAAATATCTTCTATGTAAAACGCCTCTAAACACAAAGTACAGCTGAGGTTCATGGTTTTTTAGTTTTGTGGATATTTGGTCATAAACCAAAGTATTAAAATTTGCAACATCCAACAGTGACTGTGAAGTCAGTGTTACAGTCACTGTTCGCTTAAAACCAAGCCAAGCCTACAGTGGTAGTACCAAAAAGACCAAAAAAGTCCCCTTCCCTCACACATAGATCTGACCTCTGGACACTGAGAGGAAGGGGCTGAAAGCAACTAATAGACTGTACAAACTTTCACCAGGTTGTCTCATTTTTAATACTTATTCCATTAGAATAATTTAAAACATGCCATAATAACATTAACAGTCTACATGTAGTGGCTTTAAGAGCTGAAAATCTCCAATATGGCAAGCAGGTACTACGTTATATCACTAAAAACCCTGACACATACACACACATACTGACTGTACATATTGTGACAAAAGCTGCAGAAATTCACATATGCAGTGACACATTTCCAGAGATGCAGGCACACGGGTGAGGACACTTGAGGGTATCCAGTCCAGCAGATACTGTAGGTATCATGTCAGTTTGTGTTTGCACCAGCCACTTTTTTTTTATCTCCCTGTTCTCTCGCCCTCTCTCTGTGCCAGCACCTCTCCTCTACCTGGAGTCATGTAAATACACCTGTGAGAGGGCTGGGAGGCTGTGCAGGTGTCAGACATGAACAGGGATAAACAAAGCTGATAAATACACACAAGCACACCCACAGATCCACATTAGTGGCTGCATACATACAGATGATGTTAACGTAAAGGCACATGGAGGCACACACACAATCGTAGATAGACAGATAAATAGACATCCTCCCCCTGGATGGATACAGGGGTCAGAGGTGGTCAGAGGACTGTTTCCCTAATAGCCCCTCAAAAAAACCTAGCAAACTTGTGTTTCAGAGGGAACAATAGCAACTTCCTCTTTACGGTTCCAGAAAACACAAAGGAATTTCACAAAGTTAGTCCAAGATGTCAGTGACTCATCAGCCAATACGAGCTTATTGTAATACCTCATTGCTTTGGACCTTCCTTTGGTTTGTTAACCTTTTTGACATTGAGCTACACTTCGCCGAACCATAATTTAAAGTCAATTACACCTGATTGTTCATGTTTTAAAACTGACACACACAGTTGTTGGACAAAGAGGCCAGGTAAAGACAACAAAAGGCAAACTGAACTGAAGAGTAAAAATGTGATTACAAGGTAATTGAATAGATTTTCAATTATACCAATGTGATTTAAAAGCTGCACCAGCCACAGCAGAAGGAGCAGCAAGAGGTTTGAAACTGTCCAACTCTATTCAGTTATACTCTGTATTTTGGCCCCTTAGGTTGATTTTATAACAAACAACCAAATAGAGTGAAGGCTTATTCAAATTTTTTTTAATGGGTAAGATCTTTTTTTTTTTAACTAATTTTCTGAAAAATATTTAAGGCAAGCACTCCTAAAATGAAACATAATACTTCCTGATTCTACTCCTGATTACAAACATGCCCCATTTGTCAACATTTAACCTCCTGTGCAGTTCGTCATTCAAATTACAAGAAGAGAAATCTGATTAAAGCATTGTACAAATTATGCTAATGTATAATTGTGCTCATTTCCAACAGAGCATTAGAGAGGATTTTCATAAAGCAGCCATTGTACTGTGCTAATATCCAAAGTAAGCAAGGCACTGTTTGACTCCAGGGAGCTGGATTAACACGAATAATTATTAGGACAGACGAAATGGAATTACTAGAGCCTTACTGGTCATGCTGGCATACTGGTATTAGATGCACCAGCTATTACAGGTTTTTGCGATTGCTTACACACCTGTTGCAGAATTTGGCTCATTGTGTCAAACAAGTCAAGTAAGACACAACACTTGTAGATAAACATCTCACTTCTATGTCAAAATGAAACTCTGCAATCAAAACCTGACAATCCTTTTTTCAAAATGGCATTTTTGCAACAAATTGATACACACATGCACCATTTGAATTATTCTTTCAAAGCAGCAACAACACACTGCTGTGCTTTATACAAAACACTGCTGTCTTTAGGGTTAGGGTTAGTATTTGTATACATTTTTAATTTCCTCATACAGGCTTCTGTGAAAGATTGTTCCTGTACAGCTAAAAATGTGTTTGTACATTTGATGCCTTTGTTTAAGGCATGGTTACAAAAGTCAGGTTTTGATACTTTTGTCAAAGCATTCACTTTCAGTGTGTAAGCAATAGGCAAAAACTGTAACACACAGATTTCCAGCGTATTCTGCTCACACGCTGTTGATCCAGTCAATAAAAGTTTGAGGCACAACAGTGTATCAACATTTAAACCAAAGGTTAAAAGTTTGTTTGTTTGTATAATAGTACCTTAAAAATATAAGGAAACGTACACATTAACCAGCATCTGTGTGTGTGTGTGTGTGTGTGTTAATTTGGTTACATGAAGGAACTGACACTAGTAAGCTGCTCTGGGACTTGGAATCGATCCAGAACAACCAGTTCAACAACATACCAGCAGTTTCACCACTCGACAGCTGACACGTCAACATGATCTCTTTGTCAAGAGAGTTCATTAGATTCAAAGATTTGTTTGTGCTGCAGGATTCTAAAAATAATTGGTATTTTTACAGCCCAATTTTGGTTCATATTTTAAGCAGGCATGTGAACAAAGGTGCAAAGTTCCCTGTGTAGGTAGGTTCAAGATATCTGCTGTTTCCTGTATCTGGAGAGCCTAAGCCTGCAGAGTCCTGTAAATGAGGAATGGGTGATGGGATGGTGACGAGATGTGTAACAAATTAACAGACAAAAACAACAGAAAGTGTCTTAGTGAGGTTTTGTTCCACCACCAGATTTGCACATTTGCATTTGTTATGTTTCTCATTTACTTGTTTCCTTTAGTTTGTCACCTGTCTGTATATCTCTATTCAGAATCTGAACATTGTTGTTTGTTTTTAGTTTCACTTGTTCTGTTAAGATAGAAAGAATAGACCAAAGAAAATGCTGCGTATAAACCAGTGTTTTTATGATAAATTTGTGACAGTTCACTATGGTGCACCACACACCTGACATGAGCCACATATAGCTGATGTATACATATACCATACAATATCAAAACTTGACAGAAAGAAAGTACAATTGTAGGAAAGAAAGAGCACACAGATTCTATGAAACAAACAGGTAGAATTTGCTGGCACAGCACAGAGCCCAGAAATGTGGCTCAGAACAGATGTTGTCACTTGTGTTATCTCTTCTACATGAAAATATGCTGTTGGTCTTGTTAGCAGATGCTGAAGGAGGAAGTAACCGACACAAAAAAACAACAACAGTGTTACAAGACACACACAGTCAACAACAAGACATAATAAGACACATCGGGAGATGAAACCCATTAGAAGCCTCTCATGTTAACTATTCTCTTCAGAGAACATGAAGAAAGCTACATCTGCCAAAGGTGAGTCCATAAAGTAACTCTCACACTGTGAATGAAAGATGATCTATCAACAGTCTGTCTGTCTTCAAGCATTTTTTTTTTCATGTTACTATCTCTGTCTCACTTTCTTTCTGTCAGAGCTGAATGCTGTGCTCGTGGGATCAAAGAGCTCCCGGAAATATCTGGTTGGAAACACCATCCTTGGAAGACAGGCGTTTGATCCGGTAGATGTAACATCCCGCTGTGAGAGGGGAGAGGGAGAAGTGTTCGGGCGAAGCGTCACGTTGGTCAAAGCCCCCGGGTGGCTGCGAGGATATAGCCTCTGTAATACACCAGAACTTTTCAAGACAGAAGCAAACCTCAGCGTCACTCTGTGTCCACCTGGACTGCATGGTTTCATCCTGGTGATAAATGCTGAACTACCGTTCAAATACGTGTACAAGAAGGCAACAAAGGAGCACCTGCAACACTTTTTTGGTGACAAGGTGTGGGATCACACGATAGTGGTCTTCAGCCACAGAGGCCATCTAGGCCACAAAACCACTGAGGATTACATCAGGAGGGAAGGGGCGCCACTCCAGTCGCTCCTGGAGGCCTGCGGTAACAGATATCACGTTCTTTGTGGCGATGGCGCAGACAAGGTCAAAGAGCTGTTTGAGAAGATTGATGCCATGGTGGCAGAAAACAGTTGCTATGAAACTGACAACAGGCTGGTGCAAAGTGTTGAGTCCAAGAGGAAGGAAGTGGGAATAAAAGCTGAGAAGTTGTGTCTGCGGTCACAACAACAACGGCAAAAGCTCAGAAACCTCCTGACAGGTCAGTTGACTTTGTTTGATTATATAAACATATGTTTAAAGAAAGAATTCTTGGGTTTTATTTTTGTAGTTTTGGCCATCATTCCTATCAGTAATAATAACATTGTAGTCACCAAGTTAATTGCTAAGATCTGGGAAGCAAACAAGGCCCAACGGGGCAACGAGCACCAGCTATCAGACGATCTGACAGGTTGCGAACAAATCCTCCGGTTAGCCAAACCTGTTTGGAAAAGCAAACGAAAGCAAAAAGTAAATTGCTACCTGACTGTCTGTTGTAAACATCCACCGCACTCCACAGACCCACTTCCAAGAAATAATTTGAGTATGGAAGTTAATTTTTGACCTTTTGGGAACAGTATAATTGACAAAATTATCTAATCTCAAAGGCCCTCTTACACGTCTCCAGAGCTTTCAACCACATCTCACAGTCTAGCCACAGATATTAAGTAGACCTTCTGACCTTATTTTGCTCGACCGAAACTTCAAAAATAATACCCAAATTGTAATAAACAAGAATTGTCCTACAAAAGTACCACATTTCTAATATCTGTCTTATTACGCAGAGCCAATGCTCAACCTGAGAATCTTGATGGTCGGGTGGGTGTTTTCCGGGAAGAGTGCCACTGGGGACAACATTTTGAGCGCCGACGTGTTTCAGTCTGGTGACAGAACGATGAAAGCTTTTAAGCAAAGTGGCAAGGTGGCTGGAAGAGAGGTCGTCATCGTGGACACTCCCGGATGGTGGAAATTCTTCCCGGCAACGTTTACCCCTTCCTTTTTGAAGTCTGAGATTTTAAACGGAGTGTCTCTATGCTCGCCATCGCCAAATGTCATTTTGCTGGCAGTGCCGCTTGACACAGCGTTCACCGACGAACAAAGAAGAGTCACAGAGGGCAACATGCAGCTACTCGGACAGAGAGCGTGGAGACATGTTATCGTGCTGTTTACCTTCGGGGACGCTTTGGGGGACCAAACTATTGAGCAACACATTGAAAGTGAAGGAAAGCCTCTTCGCTGGCTTATTGAGAAATGTGGACACAGGTATCATGTCCTTAACAATACAATTGGGGCTGACGATCAGGTAACAGAGCTGCTGGAGAAGATGGAGGAGATGGTGGCAGGGAACAGCTGTTTTCACCTGGGTGCCTACCCCGAGACAGACGACCTACAACCCAAGGAAGAAAGAAGTGACAAATTAATTGAAAACAAAGACGAGAACACAACCAAGGAGATCGCAGAACAACTTATCATCGAATGGGATCGCAAGAACTGGGAAAAACAACATAGCCTTGGAGGAAGTATGGGACTACCCCCACAGAGTAAGTATCCAGAGACATTAACAGAAAGGTATATTTAAAAACACCATAATTACAACAGAAAAGAATACAGTTTATTGTCCCACCATGATCACCAATTATCACACCAATATACTGTATTTGCAGAATTTGATATAATTAAAATCTCACAGCATGGGGATATTTTAGTGCTGTTTGTTCATTATATCAATTGCACAAAGGATCCTTTGTATTAGTTTAGCCGAGGCGTTCTGATGAACACTATGACCTGTTTTAGGTTTGCAGCATGCAGATGGGCTGCAGACAGCGGCCGTATCTGTGTCCAATCACATTTTGTCAGTCGAATCACTGTTTTATCTTAGCTGCGTCACTGCACACAGAGCAGCACAGGATAACATCATGGCAGGCTGTTAACCTTTACGAACCAGTGCTCAAGACGGTCTCAGCTCCGGTGCTGAATGTTAGTGACGCCGGCTAAACTACTTTTGGAACAGACGCTGGTGCAACCTCCTCTACTGCCATCCAGTGTGAATGACTCTTTGCCTCGCCAGCACACCTAAATTGAAAAGGGTGATAAGTAATGTTATCAGTTACATCTTTGACATTTCAAAAGTGTGTGTTAAAGAGAAACTAGCAGAAGTTCAAGTCAGCACATAGTAGAAATAGTTTTCTTCTGTGGTTTACATGACATTGCCCTGTAGTGTATCAAGTCTAACAACTTATTCCAGCAGTATCTTCAATTAGTTGTATCCCTTGTAGAGCTAACACAATAACTGTATTTTCTAACCAGTGAGTGATGCCGGGCAGAAGTCTGAGGCTTCAGAAGGACAGGAAGAAGAAATGGAGCCCTCACATGAAGCTGGCCAGTCTAAGACCTGTTTTGATCCTGTTTTGGACGTACAACGTGAAGATGGTGCAGGATCTGGCCCTCTGAACATCTGGATGAGACTGCTGGAGAAAGAGTGGAGCAGACGAGAGGTGGCCATGGAACAGGCTTCTTGGAGACATTTCTACAATCCTGTCTCTGCAGGTGAACAAATCAAGCACCTACTGTATGTGCTGTATGTAATAACTATGAAGTAACTTCTGTCTTGGTCAGTTTTGTATTGCTTTAATATTCTGATTCTTCTTCGCCCCCATCGCAGACAGGTACGCCGCCTCCGAGCCAAATAGTGACCAGCTGCTGAAATCGAGAGAAAAAGTAATATGGTGGCTAAAAACCCAAGATGGAACATCTGGTGGACAGTTTGCATCAAGAGCTGGAAATCGGAGGGAGAGAATTAAAGTGAAAAGAAGGAGCTCTTTAAGGAGGGCGGTTTTTAGGCATAGGCGAGCTAAGTGGTTGCCTACACTAGCTGGGGGGGCACCAAAGAGGAGGAAGACTGTTCACTTTGCTCTAAACACCTGATAGTGAGAGAAAACTACAGGCAGACTGTAAAAAGACACTCTACTGGGGACTGATGCTCGCTGTCATTTCATTAACCTGCTGCCTGCCACTTATTTTGTAATCCTGCGGTTAATTTGCTCACACCGCTGTGCAGGAGTGATGAATGACTGGACTGGTTAGTTATGTTCCATACAGACATCATAATATGATCCAGAAGACTCATAAGTGGGATACAGATACTGAGTGTGTAGGTGAGCCTGCATCTCCAGTCATAGTGAGTCATCCAGTAATCAGAGTCAGAAGGTTTAACAAAAGGAGAGCCTGTAATGATAAATCATGATCTACACCCTGAAATTACAATAAAGTAAGGACGTCCCAAGCCAGGCAAATCCACGTAGTTTGATTCACAGGTGCTGTCTATAAATCCAGACGTTGCCAGGAAGGTCATACGTGAAAATCTCATACTGATAATACCTGCAGCTCAGTACAGAAATGATTGTCTGAGATATGGAAGAGTCAAAGACACTCCTGTACAGATGATCAGTAAGCCGGATCATGTCAGAATCATACAGGGATATTAATAACCAGATAATGCTCCATATCATATCCCGAATATGATTAAAACTAGGATAAGGGGCTAGTGTTCTTGTATAAATGCTAATTTACAGATGATGTTGATGACATGACACAGACCAAGCTGAGTGAGGTTGAATAAATTTAAAAAAAATAAAATATTGAAACTATCATAATTGTTGTAAAATGTTGTAATGGAAAGACCAATCACCCCCAGGTGCCAGTGGACGTTTCACCTAGGGCATCAACAAAATACAGTTTTGAACAAACAGCAGCACTGTAGAGGTGTGGTTCACCTGCAAAATAACTAACTAACTTACAGCGCTACCGGCCGACCCTGCGGCTTTTTGCCTTTGAGTCTTAATGGAGTGGAGTGGAGCAGTAATGGATGATATTACTTTCAAGTATCAGTTGTCCCTTCATGTCCTCCGTACTGCTCATTCTGTAGAGACCAGCAGTTTGGCAAGTGTCACTTTGTCCCGGAATATGATTTTATGACAACAGTGAAAATGACTTGAGGATAAACTTTGATGTTTCTTCATCACAATCCTCATCAGAGAGACATTTTGAAGATGCAGATTTGATTATTTTCAATTTTTTTTTCTTTTTTTTTTTAAAGAAAGAAGCAAGACATTTTGGGAACCATCAGCAAAAGATTACAGTGATGTCTTATTATTCTGACAATTTAATTCTCGATGTAACTCCTGACTAAAATTGAACTGGCATGAATCTCACATCTCGAAATGAAAGACAACTTTGTTCTTCAGTTGAAATACGGTTCAGTCTACTAACAATGACACAATGTAAATGAACAGAGAACACGCTCTCTGTCCCGGAAAGTTTCAGAAAAAGAAATTCTCTCAGGACTGAACATCAGAAACATTCGAAATATTGCAAAGCTCTGAGGTTTGGACCAACGGGATTAGGATTACAAAACAACAATTTAATTTGTTTTTGAGGCAGTTTGCTCACTCTCATTATTCCCATGTCAAAATGAAGCCGACACTCAACAGTTTCTATACTGTTGAATGATTTTCCAGATTACTCTTTTTTTTATCTAGCTATTTATTATCTTGTTAACCTGTACTGTAGGGAGGCAGTGAATGATGTGATGAGGAGGTTGAATACTGGGAATTGAGATCTGCTTCATTTTCCCAGGAAATAAACCTGGATAAAACTGGATTTTTAGTACGTGTATGTCTGTGTGCACTGTTGCATTGTATGTATTGAAATAAAGATGCCTTCTCCAACCCTTATTAAAGCTACCATGCAAATGTCGTAGCTAAATAATAACAACAACCTCGGAATGCTGTTATTATAGTAATAAAGCTGGATCAAATTTTCAGGTGCAGGTTTTTCTAATTACTTTTCATACTAAAACTAACATTAAACACACCAAACCACAGCACTCATACTGCACTGACACTTTACACGAAGTAGTCTCGGTCCGGGAGCAAACAAATTCTGGAGCGGTTTGTTTGTGGTGGGAACACAATCTGACCTCGATCTGACCCAACTACGGGGTGCACTCTGCAAGTCTGAGCAAAACAAACAGATGCACTTTGCATACTGGGATGCGGATGAGTGAAAACAGCAGCTGCTACTGTAGCACCAAACCGGAGAATGAATTGAGGTCTGCCTTGGACTATCAATGAAGAACATTGTCTTCTTGATATTTGAGCAGATAGGACGTTCTCCAGGATGTTCTTCTGCCCCAGACACATCTGACATTGAGCAGAATGAACGTTGTCACATGTTTTTGGTTCACCTACATTTTCTTCTGTGTGAAAAGAAACCAAACCAAAGGCAAAACGCAACAAGTTTAGCAACTCATCCACTGATTCTGACCAGAGCAAACCAACTGTGGGTCTGAAAACACCCTCAGTCCACTTCCAAGCCGACTGTGTTGCAGTTTGTTTGTGGTCTGAAAGCAAAACGGAACAACCACAGGATTTTATGATAGTAGGGATGTGAGTCTGGCAGGTACTCTACTTTTAAAGACACCTTCTGGCCATGAACTATCGAGGAAGACTGTCCAATCAATGAGTGTTCTACATGTTTAATGCAAAAAGGGTGTGTTTCTAGGCTTTATAGTTCTAGTTTCTGCAGTTCAGTTTTTTCGGTGCCATTATTGGTCAAAACTGCAACTGAACCTCATTTTGTGAGTAATGACAACCTGGAAGAAACAGGATTGGGGGGGGGG
>NTHP01000679.1:233882-244577 GCA_003416845.1 Oplegnathus fasciatus
GGGGTTACTTTGTTTCACTTACTTTTAGATGATGAATTACACCGAGTAGCACACAAACACAACACACCTTTCTGATTGATCAGCGAAAATTCATCATTTGCATAAATGTATACATCCCTTATAGGCTCCAGATTGCAAGATTTCTTCTTTGACAGTTCACAGCCGGAAGATGGATTCAGTAGTTTAGCTTGTGAATTCCTGATAAATTAAAATACAGTATCTACTCTCATAAATCATAAAATCCTGTGGTTGATCCGTTTTGCTTTCACACCACAAACAAACCGCACCGTCCGACTGACAGCATTTACACCAGCCTGAGCAAAAAAGGAACAAAATGGGAGAGCGCACCAGAGTTTGTTGAAAAGGAAACAAAACAGGTTAGGTGTGAAAGCACCCTACACGTCCAAAAACTACACTCCTGTGCCTCAAACCAGTGATACAACACGGCAACATTGTCCCACCACTGCATGCATTAATAACCTCAGGCTAGCACTATATATATATACCATATAACCACTCTGATGAATTAAAACTGCTGAGAGGATATGGTGAAACACATATCAAACGATTCTGTATGGTATGTGTTCCATCAACCTCAAATATAGTGCACTTTTAAGAGGAATTACCACTTAATGTAATGAATATGAAAGAACAGCACAAAAAGGCTGCGAACATCACAGACGGGAAAAGTGGGAGAAGTGTGAAGGGAATGAGATGAAGTAAACGGAAGGGTGAGATGCACCAGCAGAAATGTGGAGAGGAGCATCAGATGAAGAGAGATGAAGAGTCGGGAATTTGTACTTGAATCCTACTGAGGCCCCGGAGCTCATCAGCAGGACCGTCAGAGGGGATTAGGAAAACCAGGGATTACCAGCAGAATGGCAAGATGGGATCTCTCTGTTATATCAGAATGAACGTTAATCCAGAGCTAAACCCTCCACATCTCTGTATTCACAGAGAGGAAGCCATCGATATGTCAGGCAGCACACAGTGACGTCAGTTTACCACTTCCTACTATGTATACTTTGAATTCACCATGTAAATGCATTCTTAAACATTCCTCTGCCTCTTGCGCACACACATATAAGAGACCAACTCTTTCAAAGAAGAGAGAAGGAAAGAAGAGGTGGGAGGAAAATGAACAAAGGAGGCAAAGAAAAAGAAAGGTGATAACCGTGTCTATGTATACGATGTCGGTTCCTTCTGTGTTTAAGCATCTGATAATCAGTGTATCACTATAGCATTCCTCCTTTGACATGTTGCTCATTAACACTGTCTGACGTGATGTTTTTTTATTCTTTTTTTGGTTTGGTTTGTTACATACACGTGTCTGCAGTGAATAAAAGACAGCAGGAGTGTCTGCTGATGTTTACCACATTAATTAATTTAAAGGAAAATAATACATCTACTTACAAAAGGCTGAACATTCACAACAGTCATCAGTTAGCTGACACCAAGGTGGAGTTTCGAAGTGGAAGGAGCTATTTCAGGTGCCACTGGTCCCGAAGGTGCCATTCATTTTTCCCATAGACAATGTTACGTGACTTCAAGGCTCAAAGCATGAAACTCTCCTCCATCAACAGTACAAAACATGAAAAGTCAAAAGGAACAAACATGTGAACATAAAAACTTTGGGGGATAAATTAGCAACGACTCCAATCGTTGTGGGTGGAAGCTAACAACAGTGTTAAGAAAACAGAAAATACATAAAATAATAAATCAGTTTAGCTGAGGCTCATGGGTATTGTAGTATTAAGACCCATCTGCCATGCCAAAATAATTGACAAAAGACACATTTTTTCAGAAACAAAGTTAAAATAATTATGACTGGTGGCTATAACATAAAAAAGGGTCGTAACATTTCCATGAGAGTCCCATGTGTCTATGTTAAAGTTGTAATCTCGAAGATTTTCATTTTGTTGCCTTTCGCGGCACCTATGGTGATAATCTGTAATTGCAGGTGTGTTTTTGGACTTCACTCATGTTTCAGGTTCACTTTCCTCGTCTGTAGTTATTGACCTTTTCTTTGTTTGTTCTGCTATAATAACCGTTTAACAGTACACCGCTTCACACACAGATGAGTTGAAGAGAGAGTCAGTTGCACTAAAAGCCTTGTTAAAAGGCTAACTGTGCGCCGCTTGTGATTTTTCCAGGAAAGTCACTCCTGACACCCGGGTCGTAATACTGCAAATGTGAGGGCTTTCATCAGTAGGCTCAATCACCACTGTGTTGCATCATTTGGCGATAGATAGTGACTTAACAGATGTTTATTTAAATGAAAATCTTTGATATTATATCTTTACGTAACACTGAAAATATTGTTTAAAGAAACATTTTTAAATGGGAATACAGGATGGGGGAAAACGCCAACAGGAATCAGCGACTCTTCCCTCTTCACAACTCTATGTGAGGGGCTTTCTGGTGTGCTAACATGAGAGGAAGTTGTTGGGAGTGAAAATGCAGCATTACTTTGAACAACAGTTGGACTTGATGACAGATGTTATTGGTGATGTCGTAGCTGGCTGCTGTCGCTGTAGCCAGAGCATTTTTTTCATCAACAGGCTGGTGCTAACATTAGCTGCCCCCGGTCTGCATTTAGAACTGGTTGGGTAGCACTTCAAACTCTTGGTGTTGTTTTTATTTTTAATTCATTTTTAATTTGCGCATAACAAAAACCTGAGTGGAAATGCAAAAAAATCAGAAACAAAACTAAATCTTTTATCCTTGGCTGAGGTGGGAAAGTTGGTGTACTGATAAAGACAAAATACAACAAAGTGCAATGGAAACAGACTTGGCGACAAACATAAATATCAGTCACATTTTCTGGTAATTTGGTTGAAATTTGTCCCACATTTGGACGGAAACCTGGTTACCATCTGTCTCTGTTCATCTTTTCTATGCGTTGATTTTTTGGATTCAGGCTAACATTAATGTAACGTATCATCATCAGACTTTTTGCCGCAGACAGAGAGAGAAAGCAGGCAGGCCATAGTGGAAACCAATGAGCCCACTGGCATTTAGTAGTGCCCCTGGGTAACGACATTTAGCTATAGGACTAAACTGTCACACGTATGCACACACGCTTTGGCAAACTATCATATTTATTGTGCAAACACATTCACGTAGCATCCAAGGACTTCAGACGGTAAAGTCAGGATAACTGAGGGATGCAGGAAGATTAAGAGACAAACGGAAAGCGAATCTTTAAAGTAGCATGATTGCATATAGAGTAAATGGAAAGATGAGAGAGTGGATTCACGCTAGGTGACATGAACTGAGATAAAGAAGCATCTGTGTGAGGAAATAGAATTATAAGGCAAACTTTGAGCCTTTAATATTGAATGACACCTACAAGCAAAAGCCTCTTTTGTCGAGATTGGGCCGAAGAAGGCTTTCCTTTCTTTGTTGTGGCCCTTGACTCCACAGAGTGAGTCTTTTGATGCTATGTGAGTCAAAAATGTTCCAACTTGACTCTTCATAACGAAATAACAGAGAGAAACAGAGTTCAGTTTTATAGATCAGTTCATGTCTGAGCTGTTACACATAGACAGCAACCCATATAAATTACGTTTCTAGTATACAAATTTGTTTTTGGGAAAACATAATTGCTGCCTAGATTATGTTCAATGGTAAAATTAAGATTAGGAAAAGATTATGGTCCCTGTTGAATGTGAAAGTGCTGCGAGTGCCTAAACACAGTGGTGGAAAGTAACTTAATACATTTACTCAAATACTGTACTTGATATATATATATTTAAATAAATATAAATACTGAGGTATTTGTGATTTTCTACTACTTTAAACTCCACTACATTTCAGAGGCAAATATTGTACTTTATATTTCACTACATTTTTTTTACACAAGTTATTTTGCATACTAAGATTTTACTTTCAAAACACATCACCAGTTTGTAAAATATGATGCATTTTGCACAAAATCTGCGTATTGAGTAATTTCAGTCCTCACCTGAATCCTTAATATATTATTTTGTTTTTTAAAAAGTGACAATTTAATTTAATTTAATTCAATTTAATTAATTAAATTTTCATAATTCTAGTGTAGCAAACTGTCTTATTCTTCTTTCAAGCAACAGACATTCATTTCAAGAGCATTTTTTAAACCAGTTGATTTAAATTACAAACAAAAATCGTTCCTTACTGCAACAACACATTTTTTTCACGTGTTTTAAGAAAATGGGTTTTGATAGAAAATATACAGTATATAATATCTGAAATAAAACACCACAAAATAAGCCATTTTTTTGCATTTTACTTTTGATACTTTAAGTATAGTTCGCTGATAATAATTCAGTACTTTTACTTAAGTAGGCTTTTAAAAGCAGGACTTATACTTGTAATGAAGTATTCTGATAGTAGTTTAGTTTAATCACGAGTATTGTACGGATATTGTAGTTGAAACAAATTCATAATTAAGATTTTTGCAGACAAATTCAGTATAAACATTTTGGGATGTACGTATGTAGTGTCTATTGCTTATATTACATACCATTATTAGGTGTCTGCATAATCTGTGGTTTTCATCAGTATTTCACTATATTTCCTACTGTTCTCAATGCAGTATTAAACAAACTGACATGTCAGTGTTTTCCCACGAGACAGAGCGTGTGTGCAGGTGAATAGATGATAGGAGGAAGACAAAGACAAAGAAGACAGTCCCCTTTGTGCTCAGTCAGATAATAATAAGTCAAACAGCAGTGTTTCCTCTTCCTGTTGAGTCTGTCCGTTTCCTTCTTCTGCTCACTACCCAAAGCTTGTGACCACAGGTCAGGTCAAGTTTATTATTAAAGCCCAAATACCACAAATAATGGCTCAAAGGGCTTTACAGGCCCACAATAGCAATGACCCAGACCCTGTTTACACTTGGTTTTAAAATGTGTCTTGGGCGATCGGATCACAAGTGGACAACGCTACATTCAAGTGTGAACGACCACCAAGACTCATTGTGATCCGATCACTCAAACCACTTGGCAAGGTAGTCTGGGATGCATTTGACCACGTCTTTTATAGTGTAAACGCTAATGTGTTTTGATGCGTCCCCGACAAGGACGTAACGGGAAAACACGTCATCATCTTGTCCGGCGCTCTTTTGCAAGTCGCAAATTACTTCGTCCTGCCAATCTCAACAGTTGGAATAGCCTGTACATGTATATTAGTTCTTGAAACATTTGTGAAACAAATCTGTCGCATGTCTGGCGACAAGATAATTATCCTGTTCTCTAATTAACGAAATCAATTATCTCGAGATAATTAAATAAAACAAACAATATACGATAATGTAATATGTGAATATACAAAATACAACAATGGGATTATAATGAAATAGTATGATTTAAAAGTTATAGTATGATAAAAAAAATTAGGATGAGAATGACGATTAAACATTGCTTTGTTCCTCAGCTCTCTTTTCACCTTCTTACCCTCACATGTGAATAAAAGCCAAATATGCCTAAATTTCCTCACAAGAAGCGACTTCACCTCAACAGCTTGAAGCAAGCTGCCTTTTCCTGGAGCCGTCTGTGAGAAGATCAAATAAAAGCTGCTTTGCAGATTCTGTCCTGGTCTGCAAAGCTGTTCTGAAACAAATGATTGGCTGAAGTCTCCTTCTTCTTCTTGGCATAAGCATTCTCAGAGATGCTCTGCAAGTGTCTGATTCCACAGCTAACCGTGTCTGTCTGCCGTTTGGTGCTCAGCAGGTAGTGTGCAGTGGGTTTTTAAAGCTTTTTCTCTGCAAACAGCTGCCTGCTGCGGCCGGAAACTACACTATTAGAGCAGTGAGAGTGAGTCAAAACAGTAAAGGTGTGGACTGGAAAACCAAAACAATGTGCTGAAAGACCTTAAAATGCTCCAACGACCTGAGGGGAACTGCAGAGTATGGTGATCATTCTCTGTTGATTCATCACGATTTTTATGCAGAGGACAGTCATGATTTGCTTAACTGCAAGACATCACTTGACAGAAAAACTTAAAGACTGTTGAACTCTTGAGCTCGCCACTATGACACTTGCACCGCACTTATACTTTACCTGTATACCACTTTTACTTACTGTTCACAATTCTGTATGTATATATACAGTATATACATATATGCAGTACATATACATATGTATATATACTGTATACTACCTGTCTATACCTGCACACACTGCAGTGTACATACATATTTATTCCACTACCTGCATGTCACACTGAGCAGGAGAGAAACTTCCACTTCAACTGCCTGATGAAAATCACATTTTCAAATAAATTACTGCTGCAGAGCAAATATGAGTTGATGCTTTGGTAGATGATTGATTTACTCCATTGGAAACATTAATTCACATGCGTAGGGGAGTGATGTAATGTTGCGATCCCAGATCCTAACAAGAAGAGAAGGACCATTTGACTTTGAACTCTACAGGGAAAACCTGATAAACATAGCGTGATGGGAAGAGCAGAGGATATCTGCAATAAGACAGGAAATGAAAGGTTTGGTTGGTTAAAGAGTGCACAGTGTGCATGGAACTGATTGTAAGAAAATTGCAGCATTGATGCCGAAGATGATTCTCACCGACGCGCTTTCTACAGTGACAGGAGGTGTAGAAGATTTCAAGCATTATGTTGGTTGTGTTTGTGTGTTCATGCTCATGTCTTCCGTGACGGCACACACACACAAGTTGTACGAGGTACCGTCTTGGAGGATGGCAGTGAATGAAACAGAGGACATCACTTAATCACAACATGACAGCCGATGTGTCTTCATTTGATGGATTTGCCACAAAAAAGCATCTGGCTGCCCTGTGAACTCCTCGCATAAAAGGCAAACAGATTAGATTAAAATGGCATACAACGGATTAAAATGGCACAGCGGGGGAAGTGATTTTATACGGCTGGCACACGAGATGAACGAGGGCATGTCAAAACTGACAAGCAGCAAGTTGGACTCTTTCTCTGCATGTGTATAAAAAAGATTAGGTGAGAGAGACTGAATGAGGGAGAGAGAAAATGAATCACCAAGTGTTGGACAGAGCAGAGTGTGTGGGAGGGAGGGAGTAGATTTTAAATGTAGTATAAAAATGAAAACAGCACAGTGAAAATTGACTTTCGGCAACTCTACAAGTAAAAAATGATATTATGTCAAAACGTACACAGATTTTGCCAAAAGAGGCTGTGCGAGATAAGCCTTTCTGCTCCCGAATGACCCTTGAGGTGAAGCATTCTGGGCTACAAAACACAATGTTAGGAGGCATAATGGTGGGGCAGGAGGGGGTGGGCAGCACAGCCACATCCAAACATCATTTTTAGACATAATTTTAGACTTCTGACGTTCTTTTCTGACAGCAAAACAAAGGACATATGTGAGATTTAATTAGGATTTGCCACCTGCTCACACTATACACAAAGTACACGCTCAAACCCCCTCGTCCCTCAGGCACACACAGTGTTTACAGCACAGCGCTGCCAGGTGTGACCCGTATCTCCTTCTCATTCTGAACAGACATTGTACTGTGCCACCAAACTAGTGTTGTAACTAGCGATTATTCAGTATTGATTTGTCTGTTGATTATTTTCCTGATTCATCGATTCATCGTTTAGACTAAAACATGTCAGAAAACTGTGAAAAAGTCCATCGCAAGTTCCCAGAACTTTTCGTCAACCAGTCCAAAACACAAGAAACTGATAAAAGCAGCAAATCCTCACATTTGAGAAGCTGGAAACAGTTCGCCATCACAGTATTTTCCTGTGGGCTAATCAGATAGCTCACTTGACTTGGTTAAAACGACAAGTCAGCTTAAAACGCCAAAGATAACATGGAGTTTGGCTAACAGGTCTTAAAGGGAGAAAGGGAAGATAGTGGTCCATCTGTATGGAGATCAGGGAGGGATCTAATGTATACATGTCAGTCACACTGCAACAGTTAAATCTGTATCACAGGATGCTGCGCCGATGTCCTCCTGTAATCTCTTCAGCGAACTAAGTCCACATTAAATTGGCCTAGTACATGTGGCGTGCATGCAACGTGCACACACAATCTGGATGGTGTCCTGCTGTTCATCCAATTATGACTGGGGGATCGGGATGAGGGTGATTCAGCTGGTCAGCAAAGATGAATGGAAAATGGAAGTGCTGAGGAGGAGAGAGAAATCTCTCTCAAGGAATAAGATATGCCAATCAAGCGATGAGGAGTAAAAGAACCGGCTGTGTCAGTTTCAGTCACTCAGATGTAGCCAGCATTGTCACAGAGTATTGTCTGTTATTTATTTCCTCTGAGAAGCTATGTATCCCTCCCAAGGAGACGAGCAGGCTGTGCGATGAGCAAAGCCCAAATAAATGAAGTGAATCTGGAGGGGGTGGAGATACAGATTATTATGTGATCGTAGAATATGTACAGTGTTGATATTTGCCGTCTAGACCTTGACCTTGTCACTCCCCATTAGGAAACACCAGGCTTTGTAAAGCAGGGAGTGGGGAGTGACAATAATAACTTCCCCCAAAAGGGAACGTAAACTCAGAGCCTACAGGTGGATGCTGGGGTGGAGGTGATACTTATGAAATGCTATGTGAGCAGCAGCAGTAGCAGCAAGTGACAGTATAGTTTTCAAAGCACAGTAGTGACGGCAGAAGGCGATTTGAGGAGGGATGAGGGGGGATGCCATCCCCCTTGTTTGCAAAATGACCGAAATGCATCCCCCTTGTTAACCTGCCATCAGTGGGTGGAGAGGGGGCTCCCCTAGTAGCAGAGAGAGTGCAGGGGCAGAGGGGTTGTTTAGTTGAATATGTTAGTCTAGTCTGCCTGACTCATTGATTCTTTATCTGACTGAGGTCTGGCCTCGACCACGGCTCTGAAATATCAGCNAAATTCTTACTAATCACTAGGTAGTTTCAAACTAGCGTTTCACTAAATTGGGTTGCACCATTAAAAACTTAAAATGTCGTAGTTTTAATGATGCAACTTTAGTAACGTGTAAATCAGTTGCCTGGAAACTCCATCCCGTAGTAGCAGAGAGAGTGCAGGAGCAGAGGGGTTGTTTAGTTGAATATGTTAGTCTAGTCTGCCTGACTCACTGATCCTTTATCTGACTGAGGTCTGGCCTCGACCACGGCTCTGAAATATCAGCAGCCTAACTGTGCTGTGTATTGATAAATCCATGGCGCTGTCCGTGGTTCTGAAGTAGCAGACGGATTTGTAATTGCGCCTTTTTCTCTCAGTCCCACCCTTCTGTCAGTTTAATTCTATTAATACTCAATTCTATACTATATTGTAGCCTATATACTCTATAAAGTAGTGTCACCTTCATGATCAAAATAACAAGTAGCAACGTGTAGTCATGGAAGGACAAGAGGATCGCAGAGACACACTGCTGCTTGTAGTATTCCTATAATATTTCTATGATCATTCAGTAGCGTCTGTGCTGCTGAAAATACGCTCCCAGAAAATGCCACCTCTGTAATTAAATATTTTAGGGGAGATTTGGGAGGTGTACATGGGTGTGTGTGTTGATCGGTGGTGTGGGGGCAGGGGGGTGGTCCCATTGGGCCACCCTGTTAAAAATGAACAAATCACATGACTGGCTATAGCATTATAAATGTAGCATCACTAGCTGTAACATCTTCCCACTTTACATAATGTTTAAAAAAGCATGTTGATGAAGTGTCAGATATGTCGACCATATTCCATACCTATATGTTACTCTTCAGTGTAAACAGGCAGTATGTTAGCAAGCTAACATTAGCTGTGTCAGTTTGTNGAGACACACTGCTGCCTGTAGTATTCCTATAATATTCCTATAATATCTTTATGATCATTCAGTAGCATCTGTGCTGCTGAAAATACACCCCCAGACTAAGCCCCCTCTGTAACTAAATATTTTTGGGGAGATATGACTGCAACTGCAACAATGTCCTTTGGGGGGTGTACATGGGTGTGTGTGTGTTGGTTGGTGGTGTTAAAAATGTTATAAATTAACAAATCACCGACTGACTTACAGTACGGCGCCATAAAGCCAAGAATGTGTTGGTCTGGTTGAACCATAAAGGCAAAGTGCCCTCAATCCAGTGATTTTTGCCCCACACTAAGCACCCCCAAAAATGTGATGATATCACATGGCTGACGTAGCAACCCAATTGCCAGATAAGAACATCAATATTGGATGATTCTGAAAAACGTACATTGCCAACTTTTCTTTTACATTTTTAAAATTCTCACTTTCTGCAATATCTGCACAGGGCCACTACAGTATGGTTACCATTAAGGAGAGATAGTGGTTATGGCAAATAAAATATGGGTAAGGTAAGGTTATGGTTAGGCAACAAAAACATTGATGAGGATAGAAAAAGATAATGGGCTACCGTTCATAAAACAGTGAACATCTTACAATGACATTAAAACATAATATCGTTTTTTTTCCCTTCAGGTAACATTTCAATTGATTGTTTCAGCATTTTATTAATAATGTGTCCTCTGGCTGGAGCTGCTACACGAGTGACAGGGAACAGTTAAGCTACCTGATCTAGAGGGATGAAGCGGGGAGTTATGAGGTGTTGGAGGGGAGAGACAGAGGGGGATGATTGAAAGGGCTCAGAAAAGAGCCAAAGAGTCAGGAAGAATGACTGAAGAGGCAGAGTGGAAGAGGAGGAGAGAGAGGAAGAGCGGAGAATAAGGTGATACAGAGATAGGCAAAGGAAGAGATCCATTAT
>NTHP01000680.1:0-19001 GCA_003416845.1 Oplegnathus fasciatus
CTTGGGTTTGGTACCGGAGTGAAGCCGGGCGCTTACCGTCAAACTTTCCATTTCCAAATTTTCCGTTTTTCCACACTAACTGGCAACTACCAAGACTGTTGACCACTGACGACACAGAGATACCACCTGCTACCAACGGTGTTCTACTATTGGTCCACAGGCCTCGTTAGAAACAGGAACCAAACGTCAGACTTCTTACACAGAGAAACAAAACATTCATTTTGGACCCTTCAACATTTTTATAATTAATTTCGTGACGTTTCATTTCATCCATGAGGAGGACTTTTTTTTTTTTTGAGTGTTTCACAGGAAGTACCTGTTACTCATTAACCAACCAAATCAGGAGGTCAGTTTGATAACAGAGCAGTGAAGTGACCTGCTGATCTACTGACCTGCAGATCTACTGACCTGCATTCACACCAGAAACCACAAAAACACAACAGGCTTCTGTTTGATAACAACAGTAACAACCTGTTTCATGTTTCTCTAACTGGAATAATTCAGTCTGACATGACAAAGTCTTTAAGCTGGCTCTCTGAAACTTCAAGATATTCCAAATAATTGCTTAATTGAAAACAATATGAACATTCAGAATTATGCAAATAGGAAGTTACAGAAAGTAAACGGAGAGAAAATAGTGTAGAACAAAGAGCTGACTGTGTTTTACTGTCATTATGGTCTGAAAACTGAAGTCCCTTTAATACTAGTTAACTCCAGTTTGACCACAAGCTTTAAAGTCCTCAGTTAAAAGTGAGACGAAACGTAAACACCTGAAATATTTTCTGTAATTGTCGGTTCACTGTGAAGAGAGAATGAGCCTGTGAGATAGTCAGTCAGGATTAACACAGCAGAAGGATGGAAGTCAGATTTACTGCCACAGAAGTAAAAAGAACAAAATAAACATTTCTGCTGTCACTCGATCATCAACACTTTTCTTTCCTCTTCTACCTGTTTGTGTCCAGGTGACCTACAAGGCTCCTGAGCCGATGGGGGAACATTTCATCGCTGAGTCTTTTGACCGGGGGACACTTGACGGGTGAGCACCAACCAGCAGCAATGGCGGATCGTATGAACAAGAGTCAAAGCTGTTTTTGTGTGACCAAATTTAGTTTTGAGATTTGATTCAAATATGTGGTCGTTTTTTTTCTTCTCTTTTTTTCAAAATAAAGCCGACTAAAAACTTTGGCTCTGTGTTTTTTGGAGATGTGAGACCTGCCAGCTGGACTCTGAGTCCTCTTTGATCAGGCGTGTTTGTAACTGAACTACCTGTCCGTTGGTTTCAGGTGGGTGCTGTCCAGTGCCAAGAAGGAGGATGCTGATGAAGACATTGCAAAGTATGATGGTAGGTACAGATCATACACAGTATGTAGAAATACAACTGTACACTGACCTATAGATCTGCAACATGTAGATGGTGTTTTCTTATGAGCTACATGTGAATGGACCTGTACAGGGCTCCTGACAGTTACATGATGATGATGATGACGATGTTGTTATTAACAGGTAAATGGGCGGTGGAGGAGATGAAGGACAGTAAGCTGCCAGGTGATAAAGGTCTGGTCCTGAAGTCTCGAGCCAAACATCACGCCATCTCTGCCCAGCTGCTGCGACCTTTCACCTTCGACACAAAGCCCCTCATCGTCCAGTAAGAACAACTTTCCTCCTCACATGACACTCTTTCATCTCCACATTCATCTGTCAGACCGCTTCATCGCTCTCATCTCTCCGTCTGTGTGTGTTCAGGTACGAGGTGAACTTCCAGTCAGGTATCGACTGTGGCGGCGCCTACGTCAAGCTGCTGACGCAGACTCCTGAACTCGACCTGGTTAGTTTGACTCATTACACGTCACACGTCTGTACAGGTTGATGTTACTGTAGTTACAGCTATGATGTAATTGTGTTGACTTATATTAACTCCTCAGAGGCTTACCCAAACTGAATCTGTACTCTTGAGACTCTGTTCAGGTGTTGGTACACAAGAAAATGTGTAACTAGATGTTTAAAAAGTGACCGAAGATGTGAACCAACATACGTTAATAAACTGCAATTTTGGAGAACACCTGCCAGTTTCAAATTTAATATAAATAATGTATTGTAACGTATATTGTGTTTAAGATGGTCCTGAATCTGTCTCGGCACCATCTGCAGTACGAATAAAAAGAAACGACGTGCAGAAAAAGAGACAAAAAGCAAATAAATGTGTGTCTGTGTTTCTTCAGGACCAGTTTGTGGATAAAACTCCGTACACCATCATGTTTGGACCCGACAAATGTGGAGAAGATTACAAACTTCACTTCATCTTCAGACACAAAAACCCCAAAACTGGAGAGTACGAAGAGAAACACGCCAAGAAACCCGACGCCGACCTGAGGACGTACTACACCGACAAGAAAACACATCTGTACACACTGGGTAAGACACACACACCTGTACACACTGGGTAAGACACACAAACTAATGACGGTCCAGGTGTGTAGCTCATCTCTGTGTCGCCCCCCAGTGGTGAACCCTGACAACACCTTTGAGGTGCTGGTGGATCAGACGGTGGTGAACAGCGGCAGCCTGCTGACAGACATGACCCCCCCTGTGAACCCCCCCGCTGAGATCGAGGACCCCGATGACCAAAAGCCGGAGGACTGGGACGAGAGGCCCAAGATCCAGGACCCTGCCGCCGCCAAGCCCGAAGACTGGTCAGTACACACAGCTGGCTCTCTCTGTCCCAGTTCCAGACCACACACTAATTATGAGTCTATAAAATACTCAAATTAACTGCACAACTACTCAAACAAGTCGATACGCCTTAGAACTACTCACTACAAAAATATAATAATAATAATAATAATATCAACAATAATTGTAGATCGAAGGAAAGAAATAAATATTGATAAATCTGGAAAAATGTTTTGCTTTCTAATGAAGTTTAACAGAACAGTAAAGTACACAGATTTTCTGTTACGAACAGTACAGTATAGAAATAATACATAGTGAATATAATGAGTGTTTAGTTTGGGATTTGGACACAGCTATTGTTTTACCTCCTGCAGACTTTACCTACTATTGATCGTTTGGTCTGCTGCTTTTTGATTAGTCCTCTAGTCAGTAGTCAGAAATAGTTTTTAAAAATAGTCACAATTTCTCTGAGCTCAAGGTGAAGTCTGTTTTCAACTGCTGATATTCAGTTTTCACTCGCAGAGTAAATTCTCACATTTGAGAAGCTGAAACCAGAGACGGTTTTTGCTCAACAAATCGTTGTCCAGTAATTTTCTGTCGATTGACTCGTGATGGCTCTTTGACACTAATATGACAAAGTAAAGTTGAAATGCATGAAATTCATTCTGGACCTTGGAGATAGTATGACAAAGGCTTCCCAACACGAAGTCCACTTACTAGTATACGACATGATAAAGATCATGTGATACTGTTGAAAGCTCCAGAAGGAGCTGCTGCTCAGTCATGTGGTGAATGCAGAGAGAGAACAGGAAGTTCAGGATATTTGTAGTTCTACAACATGTTTGATGATTGACAGCAGGCTGAGAATCTGAGATCAGCACATTCATGTTTCTTCGTGCAGTAATTTATTTTTCTGTGTGTTTGCAGGGATGAGGACGCTCCTGCTCAGATAGCAGATGAAGATGCAGTGAAACCAGACGGCTGGCTGGACGACGAGCCAGAGTACGTCGGAGACCCCGACGCTGTCAAACCTGAAGACTGGTGAGTTACAACATGTTAACCACAAAGCCAGAAGACACTGATTGCGTTCTAAATAAAAGTCCTGACCCAGCTGGTCTGCCTCGCTCTGATAACCCTCTCCCTGTACTTCCTGTCCATCAGGGATGAGGACATGGACGGCGAATGGGAGGCTCCTCAGATCCCTAACCCCGCCTGTGAGACCGCCCCCGGCTGCGGCGCCTGGAAACGGCCGATGATAGACAACCCCAACTACAAGGGCAAGTGGAAGCCCCCCATGATTGACAACCCCAACTACCAGGTACGTTTGTAAACCCGGACGTTCAGATGCAGCTGTGTTTGGACTGGGAAACCACATAATTACCTTTTTCCAAAAATGATGTAAAGACGTTGAACACAACTAAATGAAACGCAGCTCGTAGGTGAGAATCAGGAGTCTGTGGCAGCGTCAGAAGTTTTAGGATCCTGACCGGAGCTCGTTTCTGTTCTCAGGGCGTCTGGAAGCCGAGGAAGATCGCCAACCCGGCCTTCTTCGAGGACCTGCACCCGTTCAGGATGACTCCGTTCAGCGCCGTGGGGCTCGAGCTCTGGTCCATGACCTCTGAAATCTTCTTCGACAACTTCTTCATCACCGACGACCGCAACACTGCCGACCGCTGGGCCACCGACGGCTGGGGGCTGAAGAAGGCTGCTGAAGGCGCCGCTGAGGTGGGTGCAGGAAGGAAGAATTACGTCATAACATAACATCGATTTGTCCACTGTGACCTCCTGCTTTACTTTACAAAGGCAGGAGGTCACTGGGTCAAATCTGTAAGGTCACTGGAGAGGGAAGATGTCAGAAAGGGGAAGTGTAGAAGTGATGATCTGTCTGAGGTGCCTTTAAACAGCTTTGAACATTCAGTCATAAAAAGATAATGAAGCTGAACCTTGAACCAGGTCCTACTTTTAGTGTCATTATACAACTCAGGATTGCAGCTCCTCCACACTACACACAGAACATGTGTAAACAAATAGTCAAATATTCCAATTTAGAATAGAATAAAACAATAAAAAGGGCGATACAACAAAGTATATAAAAGTAGCACTAAAGGAAGAAGCAAAAAGGCAAAACTAAATTAATTTAGACTGTCTTGATGATGCTTTTGACAAAAACATTTACTTTTGAAAAAAATCTTTTTAACAAAAACGGACATTTATTTTTTGACCAAAGTGTATTATAATAATCATAAAAGTATGAAAAAAGAACGTGACAAGTTCAGAGTATGATGATACTCCGTGTCATTCATAAATTCAGTATTTTGTTTAAGTCAGTGTTGCTTCTCAAAACGTGAAAGTTAAAAAACATAATAAGAACTGTACGTTTTTCTTTGTCATGAGACGTGACGTGTTTTGAACCTCCGTGGTGATGTAATCCTCTGGAGGAGTCTCTGCGAGACAGAAATAGATGTTGTGAAGTTAATAAGAGTCTCAGTAACCATCAGACCGTTTGTGTCCACTGACGTTAACAGCTTCCATCCAGTCAGGTGCTGCGTTCAGCTACAGTACATGTTTATGTAGTTTGAAAGACATGGCTGTTTACCAGGCTCTAATGATCCAGGTGCATTATGGGAAATGTAGGATCTTACTGTGTGGAAGTGACAGACTGAATCACCGGAGTAAGTTTGTGATCATGGTTAGAAATAAAATAATACATTTTATTTAATGGTGCCTTTCATGGTACTCAAGGTCCCCTGACATCATATAAGATCAGTAATAAAATAAATCTTAGTCAAGGTACTAAAAAGGTACTTTTCTGATGACGCTTTTGATTAAAAAAAATAATAATAATTGAAGGTTGACAAAACAAATAATAGATAAATAATTAAGGCAAGCTTTATTTAGACAAAAACTGACATTTATTTTTGACCCAAACTAATTATAATGATCATAAAATTAAATCTTCCACAAGTCAAATACTGTGTTGAAGTGACAGACTCAATCACTGGAGTATGTTTGTGATCATGAGTATTGATCGTAGTCTCAGTTTTTGGAAGCAGTCGAATGACAGAAAATGAATCAGTGACTCTTTGATTAATCACAATGAGCAGTTAATTTCCAAATTCTCTCAGAACCAGAATCTTTGGGACCAACTTCATTAAATTCATTATCAGACATCTTTACAGCTTGTATGAAGGGAAGGAAGTTAAAATACAGTAAATGTAGTTTAGAGTTAGTGACTGTATTAATGTTTACCCTGATGTATTATTGTGTCGTTTTGATTTGTTAATATATTAAAGGGTTCAGACGTACTAAAAGATGCAGAGCTCGTCTTCTCTCTGGTGGTTTCTGTCCCTGCTGATAGTTTTCGTTTCATCAACGCAAGTTTTCAGATGTATCAGAGCTTTGAAACATGACGATTAACTCTGGAGACAGTTTTTATTGGAGCTACTTTCTATTAAAAAAATCCTCCCTGTAGTTGTGGTCTGTTTGCCTTTTGTTGTTTTTGTGTATTTAATGTGTTTGTGTCGTTGCAGCCCGGTCTGGCAACTCAGATGTTGAATGCTGCAGAGGAGCGTCCGTGGCTCTGGGTCGTCTACGTCCTCACTGTGGCGTTACCGCTCGTCCTCATCATCGTCTTCTGCTGTACCGGCAAGGTAACACACACACACACACACACACACACACACACACACACACACTGTACTGTCAGCAGGGTAGATCTTTGTGCCTGGAGGGAGATGCAGTGATGAGATGACTTAAAGTTCAGCAGTCAGAAATATAAACCCTCCTGCAGCCTGTTATCAGTGCTGATGTTCCAGTCTGGTGTGTGTGACTGTCCACAGAGGTCTTCAGGATCAGCTCAGGGTCAGTTGAGTCTCACCAGCTTACAGGAAGAGTTTAACGAAGCTGGACGCCCAAACCGGCCCCCCTCCGCCTCCTCAGGCCCGGTGACTGTCGCTCCTGTTAGAGTAGCTTCATGTTTGTGTGTCTCTGTGCTGTGGGTGCCGGTTCTGCGTTCTGTGGTTCTGTAGTCTCGACAGTCTAGCAGCGTTCCTGTCTGTTCTTGTGTTCTTGTGAAATGTCATCAGTCACCAGCAGCAGCACAGCTGTCATACAGCTGTGTGACCATATTTAGTCTTCAGATTTTCTTCAGGTCAGAAATTAATTGTGTAGATTTCAAATGTGTGGTGGAAGTACATTTACTCAAGTACTGTAATCAGGTAAAGTACCTCAAATTAGTACTTTAGTCTTTTCTTTTCATGCCACTTTCTGCTTCTACTCCACTCAGATAAATGTAGTGAAGTAAAAAGTAAAATATTTCCCTCTGACAGCTTTAGTTACTTTACAAAGAGTAAGAAGAGTATATAAAATATGCTTTGTTGTTAAACGACCAGCAGTTTATACAAGTACAGCAGAAACAATGAGTCCATTAATCAATTAGCTGATTGACAGATTAGTTGGCAGCTATTTTAAAAACTTTTCATGCAAAAACTCATTTTATGGTTCCAACTTCACAAACGTGAGGATTTGCTGCTTTTCTTTTACATTATTTTGATCATTTTAATGTAATTTTGTGTGAACAGAACTGTGTCTTCCCGTTTTCAGAAGTTGAGAGGCCTACTGGTCACTGTTGATTAAAGGTCAAAGGTCAGGCACCATGTTCACTATGTGGATGATCAGGAGTAAATGTTGAACCGTTGGGTTCAGACCGTTTTGTTGATGAACGATGATCAGTGACATCAGACCTTGAGCTTCTATGATCACAGTAAAGTTCCTACGTCTGTCAGCAGGAAACCTTTAATCGAGGGTCGAATGTGATGAATTATTCCAGCAGAACCAGCAGTTTATTAAGAAACACACGTCATGATTCTGCCTGATTACTGAAAACAACTCTGCAGAGATCTTTGTTTTTACTGTCCAGGCAGCCACAGGTGTTGGCTGCAGATAACTAGCCCATCATAGACAACATTCAGCCAGATTTAGTTTAATGTTTTGTCAGATGTCATGTTATTGTTGTTATAATGTTGCAAGCATTTGGAAAGCTTTAATTAATCTGCGCAGCCAATCTTGAAAAAGTATTGATGAGCTGCTACGAAAGGAAAACAAACATAAAGCAAACATGGACAACAAGTAAAAGATGCAAAGAATTTTGTTGTATTTTGCATCAAAACGTTTGCTGTTCAACCTCCGTGACGGTGAAAATGGAGGTGACTTGATGTTGACTGTGATTATTAATTTAAAGTTTCTGCAAGTTGATTTTTTCACGAGTCGACTAAAACCAGTGGCTGCCTGAAAGTGAGAAAACACTCAGTCATATAAACCCAGATGTTTTAGTTTGGATCAGCAGTAAACTAAAGTACAAGTGATCGGTGTTAAATAGATGAAAATATGCACAAACATCAATACAGACACATTAGTTTGCTTCTTTGTGTCTCTAAAGGTTCATTTTCAGGTCGCTGTGTGTCATTGAAAGGGTCTTTTGAGGTGGTGAGTTGCAGATTTCTGAATCTGTCTGTGAAGTCCAACTGAACTGTTTTCCTGTTTTTTCCGCAGAAGAAGAGTCCAGCGACGCCGGCAGCAGAGTACAAGAAGACAGACGAAGCTCAGCCCGACGTGAAGGAGGAGGAAGAGGAGGAAGAAGAGGAGGAGGAGAAGGCTGAAGAGGCAGAAGAGGCAGAGAAGAGTCCAGGTTGCTACGATGTCCAGATCTCAGAAAACTCTTTGTTCTGTCCTGTCTGTCCCCGTCGGTCTGACTGTTTCCATCTTTTGTCCTTCAGCTGCAGAAGAGAAAAGTGACGGAGAGGAAAGTCCTGCAGAGAAAGACGAAGGAGAGAAGGAGGAAGAGAAGGAGGCGACAGGTGACGAGGTGAGGAGACGAGTCATGTGAAGTAATGAAATATGTTCCAGTGGTTTTCATTACATGAGACCAAGCTCTTAATGATGTGACTCATAATATTGAGTTATTGCTCAGCTGCGGGTTCATTGAATATGATGTCCACACTGAATATACGTGTCTGATAAATGTTTTGTAGGCTCTGTTAATCAGTCTAAAGGTCAGTTGTAACTAAACCTACAGTGAAATAAAGCTGCTTTTTTCAGCACCATGTAAGCTCCTCCACAAGTAAAGAAATGCATAAAATCTCTTACATGTTCTGTATAAATGTGAGATTTAACCAATACTCTTCATTTCTGGAGGGAAGGTTGAAGAAAAGATTCAAAAGTTGGATTTTAAGAAAGTAACTCGCCTCCAGTTTGATGCTTTGACATCATGTTGGCATTATTTCAACCAGAGAAATGGAAATTAAGACTATTAGAACTTTTTATTTGTTAAGAAGTAAAACCAGATACAGTTTATAGCCTCTTGCTGAATAAATGAATCTGTTGTATTACTGCTGATAGTTAATTTAGATGCAGTGGCTTTGCAGCTACTTTTTCACACTCAGCTGCTCATAATGATGATCTGATCTGATCAGCAGCATTAGAATGAATGTACATCTGGTTGAAGAGTCACTTTGAAGGGACTGTTAATGTTCATATCCTGTCAGCAGAAATGTGCAGTAAGTCGTGTCGGCATGTTCAGCACCAGTTATTTTCTAAAATTCAAGAACTCAGGTGGAGCTGAAATGTTTCTCTGCAAAATACATTGTTTTATGAATGAGCTTTGGTTGGGAGCGCTGAAATGATTCATGTTTTTATGGATGAATAAACTGAAGTTTCTCTCCTCTCTCTCTAGAAGTCGGAGGACGACGTTCTGCGGAGATCTCCGAGGAACAGGAAGGTCAGAAGGGACTGATATCTCTGAATCCATAGCCCTGACCTCAACACCTCCCCCCTCTCCCCCCCTAAAATATCTCCTCCCCCCTCTCCTCCTCTTCTTCTACTCCCCTGCTCCGAGGCGATGAAGCCTAAATGGAACCCGTTTGAAGCAGTGAAGCCGACAGGAAACTAATCAAGACCTCCAATATGGACGCCTGATGATGATGATGATGATGATGATGATGATTCCAGTATGAACAGGACTGAGTTAGCGTGATTTAAAGGATTTTTTGTTTTTGAAAGAGATTAACTGAGATTAACTAAAACTTCCTGCATCATTCCTTAACAACACCTGAGCAGACTCGACCCCACAGGATCAACGCGTCCCGTCCTGTCTGACGCACCGCCTACCGCCCGCTCACCGCCCGCCGCCACCCTGAGCTAACAGCCTGCTAATTAGCCCTCAGCAACTTGCTAATTAGTCTCCTGACAGATGGATATTTGGCTATCAACACCTGCTAGTTGGCCTAAAATGTGAGGTAGCCTGCCATGATCGTGCTCGGGCTGCTGATTAATCTAATAATCAACAAACAGTCAGAGAATTAACCCACCTAAAGTCTTGTTAAATGGCCGAACAACAGGCTGCTAACTGGGCTAACAACAGTCAGGATAATAAAACCAAAAGTCTTGCTAATTAGCCTGTTAGCCTGTTAAAATAGGCTATTTGCTCGTCCCCTGACTGGCAGGTAATTTGGCTACCAACAGTCTGCTAATTAGCCGGCGATCAGGGTGCTAATTAGGCTAACTGTGGTCACAATTATCCAACAAACGGAGAATTCACCAACCAAAAGTTTTACCGATTAGCCGACAAGCTGCTAACAGTTGATTTATTAGCCTCCTGGGAGTCTGGACATGTATCATCCTATAAATGGTCAGGGAATTAGCCTACCAAAAGTGTTGCTAATTAGTCTTCTAGCCTGCTAATTAGCTCGTGAGCAACCTGGTATTAATTTGGCTACAGTTTAAAGTAGCCCACCGTCATCGCACTTGGACTACAAACAGTCTGCTAATTAGCCTAACAACGGGCTGCTAACTAGCCCACAAATACTGACCAACAACTAGCTAATTAGCCTGCTAAGAAGCTAATTCGCCTACTAACAGCTGGCTCATGAGCCGTCCTACATTTTATAAATTAGCTAGCTAGCATCCTAAAGTAACCCCAAACATAGTGATTAGCCACAGCAGGCAACATGCGAATATTTAAAGGAAAAAGCACTGGGAACACTCCAGCTGATACAACTTTCTCTTCCCTTTCCACGTCTCATGTTCTGTCATTGAAGTGTGTTTGTTCTAAAGGAGTTAGCTCCGTGTTAGCTCTGTGTTAGCTCCATGTTAGCTCCATGTTAGCTCCCCTGAACGAGTCTCCTCAGTATTTCTGCTGTGTTTTATCGTCCTGATGGCAGCGGGGAAGGTCAGAGGTCAGCCGGGTCCAAACCACAGAGCCTAAAAATGTTGGAGACAAAGAGTTCGAGCTGGATTTAACTGTAAATGTCAGGTGTTTGTTACCTGGCACTGAGGTGGATCTGGTCAGACCGGTCCTGACCCTGCACACTGAGTGTTTGTGTGGAGTCAGCGTGGTGATGCTTACCAGCAGCAGCAGCAGTTTGTACCCTCGGCTGGTTCACAACAGAGGAACACCTCCTGTCTCCAGTTGTTGTCTCGGTGTTGTTGTGAACAGAACAGGCCTGAGACACTCTGGAGATACGAGGTTTTCACTCTCTTGTGTTCATTATAACTTCTGCATTCGGCCGCTCTCCTCCTTCTTTCTTTGTGAGATTTCAGTCCAAACGAACACGACAGCAGCTCGTATCACTGACCAGAGTTTTTGTCCCTGAGTTCGGCCTCCCAGGCAGATAAAAACCTGCCTCCTTCCATGAGTGGGATGGCGATCTACCTTCTCTTGTGTCTGCTGGTTCGGCCGAACGCCAGTTCAAGTTCAAACGTTCCTTCAGTCGGTAAAATGAGCTGCTGTCGTCTTTGTTTGGACGTAAACTCGTCATGTCAGCAGGTGGACAGACACCCAGTCCCTCTTTCATTAACCCCATATGAAAAGAAAAAGGCACTATGGGAAAACTCAGGCGCTTAACCTCCCACCTGTCCACCTGCGGCACCGCCACACCACCAATCAGCTGACTCCCTGTCAGAGCTACGCCCCACGTTTAAAGAGATGGCACTTGAGCGTTCTTTCTTAACCTTGGAAATATTTTCACAAAATAATCTCAACCTCATTTTTAAGTAGTTTTGTTGTCAACATCTGCTGCTGCTGCCTGACGACTTCCTGTTGGGCCACTGCTGGTCACATGACCTCAGTTACAGGTCACATGACCTCAGTTACAGGTCACATGACCTCAGTTACAGGCTAAGAAAGTGGTGTTTTTTTGCTCACTCTGTCCGTCCTGAGCAAAATATCCCAACAGCGATGACCCCTGACCTTTCCTCTAGCGCCACCATCAGGACAGAAGATTCTCTACACTTGTGGTAAAACTCTGAGAAGGATTTCGTGATCACGAGAAAACGACACATGAGAAATAATTCTACGAACTTTTCCAGCTTGAACTCCTTCATTAGTTACGTGTTTTTTTTAATTCATCATGAAGTCATTGAAGGATAATTCAGAAGAAGCGAGACCTCCTCGTCCTGAGGCGTCAGTGTCAGTTTGCAGAGTTCACCCATTAAAACTGAATAAAACTGTTTTTCTGAAAGTGTGGAAAAGAAAAATACTTCTTCGTCCAGTCGTGTGTCCATGAGGTGACTGTTGATGTGTCTGTTTTTGTCCCTGTTGTGTCATACTTCAGTTTTCCAGACGGTTAAACAAACGTCTTCTGTCACAGGTCTGTTTTCTGTCCATTTAATAATCCGGGTCAGGATTGACTCCTCCCACCAGTGATGAGCATGCTCTGTAGTGATTGGCTGATGTGTGTTGACAGGCGGTTTACTCGTTTTAATGGTGGGCGAGGGAAAAGCCAGAACTGATGAGTTTTAAGAGTCAGGGGTGTTTGTCTCTCTGGCTGTCGGTGAGCTGGAGGTTCCCACTTCCATGTCAGGTGACCTTTAACCTTTATTTTTCTCCTCTTTTAGGGTAAACGAGCTAGTTAAGTTTTGGCTGTCAGCTCTGCTGCTTTTAGTCTGTATTTTTTTTCCTGTGCTGTCGCTCTAAAGTTGAAGTGTCAGAATATGACTTTAGGACAAATCGCCTCCTCCAGCAGCAGCAGCAGCAGCAGCGTCACATTCAGCCACTCTTCATGTCTCCCTCCTTTTTTAGTCTCTGATTCTTTGTTTTCTCCGGCTGAAGCTGCCTAGCTAACAGACTGTAGACTGAACACTGTATCTGCTGGTGAAACTTTACATGACTCTGTAACTCTGTACTTTTTATTTTGTTGACTCTGTGTTTGAACTAAACGTAACTGTTGGCCCAGCCTGTTTCTGATGTACACACTATGTAGAGAGATGGACCTGCTGACACACCACACCACGGTCCAACTTTGAATAGAAATACTGTGATGATGGAGCCTGATGTGTGTGGACACGCAGTCAACATTTGTTTTGATGAATAAAAAGGCCAAATGGAAACTGAACCAGAGGCTGCAGAGTGTTTTTAATGTGTCTTTGATTCACTTTTCATGTTTAACTGCAGGAGAGGCCGATCCAGTTTATGTCCTGATGAGGTTTGTTAGTGCAGATACATTAAAGGTGTTTTTACAGGTGAACTTACATGAACTGTAGGAACAGACGGCGGTGGAGGAAGTACTCATTTACTTAAGTTAAACTAAAGATTTCACTTGAGTAAAAGTATAAAAGTATAAACAGCAAAATGTACTTAATATATTAATGTGAAAGTACTTTTTGGGCAGTTATATACAGTATATCATTATTTTAATATTACTGATGCTTTAACACGTAAGCAGCATTTTAATGTTACAGCTGGTGGAGGTGGGGTTCATTTCAAGTACTTCACATACTGTTGGATAGTTTAATCTATAATTATATAAATTCATCAGATGTATGTTAAAAATCTTGAGGTAACTCCAGCTGTCAGATAAATGTAGAGGAGTAGAACTCGTATTGCTAAACATTTTTACCTAAACTGAATATTTCAGTGGCACTCTGATTATAAACTTGTCCATGTGATCATTTTGTGTTTTTCCAGTTGAAGTTGTTTTATCAGTGAGAACTCAGCTGATCACTGAAGTTGTTGAAGTAACATGAGGTTTTGATCGATGTTGCTCGGGCTCATGGGAGGTGTAGTTGTTGAATGTTAATACACTAATCGATGTCATGGTGAGTTTTGCTGTCCACAGTACAGCAGCAGATATGGAAGCTCATGTCTGCCAAGAAAAGAAAAAAAGCTTATTGACTTAATAATTCAACATTAGAAGATTCTGAGTCAGACTTCTGATGCTGCCCACCGTGTTTTTACACCTCAAGTCTGTTTTTTTTTCCTCTGGAGAGATTATTGAAGTGTAACCTGCACAGACTGATGTTCAAATCACACTCGCAAGGTCAAAATTATGAGACAAAATTCAAAGTATCTCAAAGTTTTGACTTAAAACATGCTTTTGACTCAGCACTAAGTGAAAATTACAACGTTTTAAGTCAGCTAAGTCCCGTAATGTGTTGACTTAGTTGAGTTAAAGGTGTAGTCTGCAATTCTAATCCAACACACTTTTTGTCAAATTCAGCGAATACCTCCTGACGGTCCGCTAGCCGTCTGTTCTGTGTGTGTGGTGTTCATACTCAGCTCTGGTTCTGTAAATGGGAAACAAACCACACAACTCGTGCTCGTGCACAGGACAACACTAATACTCGCGTGATCATTTGTGTTTATTGTGAATATTGGCCTCTCCATCTGTCTCCGGTGTGTGGCTGTATCTAACAAGTCACACGTCTGCTGAATTAATCTGGTACACTACAGCGGTATGATCCCAAAATAAACAGATTTTGCTGTGATTTAATCGCAATAAACGGATCAAAAGGATGCTGAAATAACAACATCATGATGCCGACTTGTAAAAAGTCTGAACTGATGCTCTGTCAGGTCTGTCCGCAAGACGACAAACAAACAACTTTTAAAATGCTTGTTTTCTGAATGGAGTTCTGCTCGATCAGAGCGCTGCAGAATCATACACTCCACCTTTAATGTGCATTATTTTCACTCAGTATCTTTTTGAATTAAAGTCAGTATTTTGACATTATTTTGACTTTACATTAGTATTTTATAATAAGGAGGGAAAGCCTCATATTGATTGATTGATATTCACAAAGATCAATCACAGAGCTGAGAACTACAGGAGCGGAAGCTAATCCGGAAGTGGGAGGGACTTTTGATTTTTACTGATTGGGAATTCTTGCTGTCAGTCACTGCGAACATCGTGTTCCCCGCCTCTTTAATGATTTATTGATCACCGATGACGAAAATCAATCAACTCCTGCGCTTATCTGTGTTGTCAGTTATTCTGTACTTCCGACTGATTTTTCACGATTCCCTGTTGGACACGGCCGCTGAGCTGTCCTGAAATACTCGCTTGTCATTGGCCGTCCCGGCTGTCAGTCACCAGCGAGGCGGGAGCTGGGACATTCCTCCTGTCGCTGATGGAAAAAAAGAGAAAGTTTCCAAGATGGCGGCGTAGACCTGCCTGTCCGCTGGAAAACAATAGAGACAGCACAGAGGGACAGTTAGCCCGCTCTCACTCACTGTTCCCCGCTTCAGAAGCGCACACAGCCCGGCCCGGGCTCGGCCACACGGAGTGTTTATCCGCGCCGGCACCTCGGGAGGAACACATTTAAAGTATGATGCGTTATTTAAATGTTTCAGGCTAGCCACCTAGCTAGCTAGCCAGCTAACGTAGTCGAGCTATCGTTAGCCCGTCTACCCAAAACACAGTGTTAGCAGCTAGCGGCTAACGGCTACAAGGAGGCGGAGGATCAGCTGTTTGTAGACAGATGCTGTAGGAAGAGCGGACAGCAACACTTTCACAGTAAGTGGATTTTAAACATAACCAAGCTTCAAATGTCTGGAAAGTCTTGTGGTTTGTTTTGCCGTGTGTGTAGCTGCAGTGTGAGGTTAAACGGCGTGTTTATGAGCGCGGCCAAGTTTGTGAAGAAGCCAAGTTGTTAGCCAGCGTTAGCCAGCTAGCTCCTGCCCCGCTAACCAAGCTAACCTACTAATACTTGAGCAAAATAAAGTTTCAGACAAGTTGGAGCCCCGTTTAAGAAGCTCCCTCTGCGGGTAACTCTGTCTCTAGCTAACGCATGGGAGCGAAGCCACGAGCTACCGCGAGCTGGCTCCAAAACAACCCGTTTTTAGGGGCATCTCGGAGGGTTTTTAAGGAATTTTCGACGCTCCAACTTTGATTTTGAGTGGAGGAATGTGCTAACTTCACTGATCTGCACGGGAGCTAGTGTGATAGAGAGACAGCTCAGCGTTTCATTGATTGATTGATTAAATGTAGTGTAAACGCTTGAAAGGGGTTGAACTAGAAGTAGCGGGCTGTGCTTTGGGATAAATCCGAGGTTTGAGTGTTTGATTTGGGGTTAAACTCAGGCGGAATGTGGCTCTAACAAGACTCCAGTAGGTCTGTTTTACACAGCAACTTAAACGAGCTGTTGTCTATAAAGAGCTTCATACTACACACTTACATGAGTAACATCAGGAGGCTGAATGGTGTTGCACCCAAAAACCTTAATTTTCCTCTTCGGCAGTGAGTGCCGCTGTGACTGAAGGCCATTAGCAAGACAAAGGTCGCCTCCATGGAGCCAGCACAGGAGTCTTTGTAAAGGGCGAGGGGGGGTGTATAGACGCCCAGAGTGAAAAAGAGCCAAATTCAGCATTTTATGGACGAAACCTGAGCCGGGAGTTTACTACAAGTCTTTATTGATGATGGCGGATTTTGTTACACCGCGACACAGCGCGGTGATGGAGAGGCTCCGCCGGAGGATCGAGCTCTTCCGGCAGCATCACAACAGCTGCGAGAGCCGCTACGAGAACGCGACGCTGGAGCGGCTGGAGCTGGAGAGGCAGCAGACCTTCGCCCTGCACCAGCGCTGCCTGCAGGCCAAAGCCAAGCGGTCCAACAAGCACCGGCAGCCCCAGCCCAGCGGCGACCAGGCCGGACAGAGAGCGCCGGGCAGCGGCGGCGGCGGCGGCGGCAGCGCGGAGCTCGGGGAGAGCGGAGGGACGGCGGCGGAGCAGAGCCGGAACAGCACCCTGATAGCGGTGAGTGAGCACTGGACACAGACTGTACAGAGACTGGATGTTAGAGCACAGACACACTACAGACCGCTGAACAAACCACCAACAGGGACAGCTGATATCTAGGCTGGATCAGGTTGTTTTAATCAGGTTTACACCAGTGGGACTCGCAGTGTAACACACAGTACAACACCACCACAACATGTGTGTTTTGATAATGATGGTGCAGACGGTTGTGTGATATGATGTATGTGGTAAGACATACAACACATTACCCACAGTGGTGGGTAATGTGGACCAAACCACCCTTGTTTAACTGGTGTTAAACTGGTGCCATTATACCAGCAAAATCAGCGATGTCCAACTGCAGCTAAGCTGGTCTACAGTCACTGCTGAAAGTAGTCTTTGAAAGTGTCGTTGCTGTATATTTATTAGTTTCTAAAGCAGAAGAGCAACAAGCACAGACACTCTCAGCTAATATTCATATTAGAAACTCTTCTTTATAACACCATACAACAGCAGCACAAACTACATCCTCCAGTCATTGAATCAACACGTCTCTAACACGGGTCAAATAAAAACTAAACATTATAACCTCACGAAGGGAGGATTTATTGCAGGGCTGTTGAATTAGACCACATTAGTTGTGTACAGTGTAGATACAGTGTATATGAGAACTTTAAATTAATTTAGAGTTTGCTCTTCAGTTTACTTCTAGTGTGGGCATTATGGACAAAATGAATATAATAATAATAACAATAACAATAATAACAATAATAATAATATCAGTGTGGAATTATGATAAAGAATAAAAAAAAGTTTAATATCAATTATTAGTATTAATTATTATTAGTACCAGTAGTCAGTATCCACATGCACATGCAGATATTTGACGCAGCTCTTTGTCTGCTGTCAGAGGTGTGTTTGTTAATCAGAGCTGATCACACTGATTGATCGCTGCCTCTGTGCTGAAGCTGCTGATCAGTGAAATCTTCTTCGGTCAGGTGAAACCACTGCTGTGTGTGTGTGTGTGTGTGTGTGATTGACAGAGGAAGTGTTGTTTTGTGGCTGTCTGGTCATGTGACCTCTTCAGTCTGGTTGTGGTTTCTTTGACAGACATGGACTGTTTAGGTTCAACCTGCTTCAGAACGGATTAAGTGTTTTTGAGCAAGACACCAAATCCCAGCCAGCTCCGGACTCTGACCTTTGACCTCTTTCCTTTTTGTTTTAGTATTTATTGCAGTGTTGGTGCTGGAACAATTATTCAATTATCGATTATCAGATTTACAGAAAATTGGTGGCTTTTCTGTTTCACATCATTTAAACTGATTCACTTTGGGGTTTTGTAACAGTTTGTTCAGACTGTTGAAATGGGCTCTGAGAAGATTTATTCACATTATTATTATTATTATTATTATTATTATTATTATTATTAAACTATTTATAGATTAAACATTAGCAAAGTCAGTAGCTACTGTCACTTCCAGACTGATTGACAGGTCTTAATGCAGGTACTCTCAGGAAACAGCAACTGAATCTTAATAATTAGTATTTCCTCATGTTGTTTAAGGTTTGTTTACTTCAGTCTGTAAATACACATTAATATGTTCAGTTCAATATACCTAATTTATACGGCCAAAACTTAAGCAAGGCATCATATTCAAGAAGTTGATCTCATGTTTCAGATATTAAATCTTCATGTGCAGAGTAGGTGGTACCTACAGCTGTCAGGTAAATGTATTGAAGTATAAAGTCTCACATGGAAACACTCGAGTGATGTAGCAGTATTTTCAATCATTTCTTGATTAATTGTGCTTCACTCTCTCTAAAGAGGTTAACAGGTTTGTCAGGTTGGTTTGTAGGTTTACTCCTCCACGGTATTACAGTCCGTTTGAGTCTTCACATGTTCTGTATGAATCCAGATAGACTGAGAACGTGTGTGTGTGTGTGTGTGTGTGTGTGTGTGTGTGACCAGAAACTCAGCTGTTAGAAAACAGAGGAGAGTAGAAGAGTCCAGAGTCCATCTGATAGCTGAGTCTGAGCAGGTGAGATTCATCAAGACACCAAACAGGCTGCAGGTCTACATCAGGACTGTACCTACAGCTCTAAGTTTCTACATAAACTGTGTTCAGACAAAAAACAACAACTGACCCACAGAGAGAAATTCAAACTAATACTCTCAGAGAGAACGAGAAAAACAATTAATCAAACTAATACGTTTAGGGGTCCTTTAAGACGTTCTGATGGTCACTGAGACCACGTCTACATTAACTTTAAAACACTGTTTATGTGTGAAAAAGAGTTGTGTCCACATTAGTGTGTCCAGGTC